>JBBBVU010000019.1:16265852-16278296 GCA_037177055.1 Atherinosoma microstoma
ACACACACACACACACACACACACACACACACACACACACACACACACACACACACACACACACACACACACTGAGCTTACAAGCTGTCACTGAGTTGTCCTTGTCTTCCTGCCTCTTTGCTCTAATCTAATTTCCTTTCATTTTCCTTCTTGGGTTCTTAATTTAGGATCTTCCTCCAAGATCTACAAGGCTGCCTGGAGTCACCAGAGAGGGTGGGAGCTTGTTTCCTACAACGGGTGAGAAAAAGTGATGAGCACCAGAGGACCTTATCCAATCTGATATAACATAACTCTTTGCAAGCATATATGTGTGTTCATATGTGTGTGTGAGCAGAAACAGAAGTTTCAGGTGTATGAGCGTTACTGCCAAAACAAGCCTCGCTCTGAGTTGCTATGGAGACAATGCTCTGATTCACCCTTTTTTCAGGTAATAATTACACATAGATTGCTTGATCCACACATGGCTAGTGTATTTTTTTAGTAATGCCTTGTGCACACATGTCTGTTTCTTGTTTTGCTTTCTGCAGGAATGCCAGAAAAAGTTGGACCATAAATTGGGTCTTGACTCTTACCTCCTGAAACCAATCCAGCGTCTCACCAAGTACCAGCTGCTACTCAAGGTTTTGTACAATGAGAGTCCTGCAGAAATGCAGATTTCACCATGACACAAATAAATACGATTTAAGTTATTATCATTATTGTGATCTTAGGAGTTTTGAGATTATCCATCCAAAAAAAAAGTTAGTTTGCATATTCAGTAGCAAAGCGCAAAGTTAAATACATCATTTAAAAGAAAAACCCGAACACCAAAGGAAAAACTAACAAATAAGTGAAGTTATGGCGTATACATTTAGTGCAATTTGTATACGTTTTTTATGGGATCAAATTGTTTTATAAATTATGTAACAGAAAAAGGTCATTTAGTGAATCTCTCAAAGAAATTTGGATTAAATAAATAATAATAAAAACATTTGCTAGTTGAGTTTAAAACTGAAAGTATTACCAGAGGGACTTAACTCATAACACTGAGCTCATTTACCTGCTTCTCTGGAACTTTTGCCTTTTGTGATGGCAGAACTCAGATTGGCTCTTTACTTTGCTCAACGTGGACACATCAATATGCAGTCATTGATTTTGCTTAAAGACATAATGCGTCTCAGTAGGTGCGTGGACAAAGAGATGGAAGTTCAAAAAGCCAACATCCACAGATAGACAGTCCTTCACAGACCCACAGACAAACTAGATTGCATTTATTCAATTTACAGAATTGCACACAAACCGGCAGATGCGCCAGCAGTGATTTGAATTTCTTGGATTAGATAAAGTAGGAGCTGCTGACATGTCATCCTGTGTGCCTGTCTTTGCTCAGGAGCTTTTAAAGTACTGTGTGGAGGAACGATACCGCTGTGAGCTCCGGGAGGCTCTGGACTGTATGCTGGAGCTGGTGAAGTCTGTCAATGACTCCATGCATCAAATAGCCATCACCGGATATCAGGTACCAGCCAATCCAATCAGTGAATTAGAGTGGACAATCATATCAGTGGATACCAGATTTATTATTTCCCAGTGCACTTCTGGCTAATATTGATAAATGTTTTCCATCTAATGAATTTTCTGTGCAGCTACTTTGAGGATCTTAAACATGCAACTCCGATTACAAAAAATTTGGACACCATGTAAAATGTTAATAGAAATATGGATGTGATGATTTTTCTATAATACAAGGCAAGGCAAGTTTATTTGTATAGCACATTTTCAGGTTCAAGACAATTCAAAGTGCTTTACATAAAACATTAAAAGCATTACAGATAAAAATATATATATAAAATATTTTCTTCACAATAAAACATCAAAAAAGTAGAAGTGGGAGATTTTACTGTTTCATGACAAAAATACGAGCTCATCTTGAATTTAATGGCAGCAACATGTCTAAAAAAAAAACCTCAAAAAGGTCTTAAAAAACAGCTGCTTGAACAACTTGCAGTTACTTAGATCAATTTGCAAAAGAGCACCTTAGAGAGGCAGAATCCTTCAGACGTAAAGATTTGAAGAGGTTCAGTTATGTTCCAAAAAACTGTGTCAAGGAGGAGCTAAGGTCATATAAAGCTGGCCTTTAGTCTGTGTGTGGAGGCCATATGAATGTAGCAGGGTGCATGTGAGATTCATTTTGTTTAGTTTGATTTCAGTTGTGTTTATGTCATCTTTCTTTGCAAATTTTCCTATATATTCTGTTACAACATGCACCTTTGTTAAATAAATACTCGCTATTTTGGAAGACCTCTGCCTACTGCCATCTTTTAGCCACTCTGGCCACACAACCAATCACACAGACAACTCACAAGTTGATGGATAAAAGCTTTATTTGGTGACATTTAATCAGTTTGACAGAGTGAATGCTGAACAATATTTTCAGGAGCCTTCAGGTGAATGCTGGGGGGCGGGGCAGGCCAAATGCACTGATCATAGCAGCAGTAGCAGCACAAGCGGTAGTAGCAGCAAGCATGAAGCAAACAGCAAGGAAGGAAGTGTGCCGCTTAAATAGACACCCCAGATTGGATGGGTGTGTTTGAGCAGGATCGTTTGAGGCAGATCCCATGAGATGCAGCACAGTAGCTCAAGTTGTCTGCCTGAACTAGCTTGCAGGCTTTGCTTCATTTCTTCACCTACAACATATGAAAGTTAAAGAAAAATCTGGAGACATCTCTGTGCACAAGACAAAATTGGACTCCAGTGATCTTTGGTCCATCAGACGGAACAGCATTGAACACAAGGGATGATTCTGTGATGGAAATCTCTGCATACGTTCAGGGACACTTCCAGAAATCACAGTGTGTGAACACAGCTTCTTGCGCCATCTGCTAATGCAGCTTAAAACTCTATTATGCAAAGATGAAGCCATATGTAAACATAATCCAGAGACACTGCTGTCTTTTCTGAGCCAAAAAGCACTTACAGTGGACTAAGGGGAAAGTGGAAAACTTCTGTGTTTCGTCAAACGGAAATTTGAAATTCTTTTTGGAAATCAGACTCTCAGAACTGAAGAGGAGAGGGACCATCTGGCTTATTGTCAGCGCTGAGTTCAAAAGCCTGCATCTCTGGCGCTATGGGGGTGGATTAGTGTCCATAGAAGTGGCAACTTGCACATTTTAAAAAGCACCATCTATGTTGAATGGTACAGATCCAGATGACATCGGTTGTTAAAAGAAGAGGGGATGCTACACAGTGGTAAACCTGTCCCTGGCATATCTTCTTTGAGAACATAATGCCATCATCAAATTCAAGATGAGCTGATATTTTTAAGGGGTAAATTGCCCAAATTTAACAATAGATTTGTTTTCTATTTTCTATTGTACATGGTGTATTTATTTATGAGATTAAATGATTGCATTGTGTTTTTAATTACACATTTCACTCTGAATTTTTTTTTCTTTCGTTTGGTGGTAAGTACAGCTCAGTTAGTCTAACTGTGTTTGGCTCAGGGTGATCTCAGCCAGCTGGGCCGTGTTGTGATGCAGGGGGGCTTCAGTGTGTGGATCAGCCATAAGCGTGCCGCAGTGCGAATGAAAGAGCTGGCTAGATTCAAGCCCATGCAGCGTCATCTCTTCCTCTACGAGCACGCCCTCCTCTTCTGCAAGCGTAGGGACGAGGACAACCATGACAGGACGCCATTCTACAGCTTCAAATCCTGCCTCAGAGTAACATCACAAAATACACTCATAAGTCTTGTAGAGCTTCATCGAGTCAGTTTCTGCAAATAGTTCATTTTCCATACGTTAAGCTCACATTTTGACTACAGATTTGTTTATGATTTCCTTTTCCTACTTGTTACTGGTGCAATGAAAGCAGATTTAGTTTAGTTTAGTTGAGCAGTTACACTGAATGACAGCTTTTCTCTCTCTCTCTCTCTCTCTCTTATCTATAGATGAGTGCAGTGGGAGTCACTGAAACGGTAAAAGGAGATGTGAAGAAATTTGAAATCTGGTACAGTGGCAGAGAAGTGGTGTACATAGTTCAGGTATTTGATCCTCTACTTTCTATTTTTTGTCAAGTTCATTGTTGCACTGTGCGCTGTACCCTGTGTGTTTGCTTGTCTTCCCAGGCTCCCACAGTAGAGGTCAAAACTGCCTGGCTGACGGAGATTCGAAGAATTCTCACCACCCAGCAAAAATTACATCAAGGTTTTTATCCCATGTGGTTCAGCTATAATTTCTTTCATTTTTTTCTTTATGAAAGTGTTGATTTTAGTTCATTTGCATTAAGATGTCTGCAGAACTGTAGTTTTATTAGTTAACCCCTTCTATTGTTAATCTTTCATTTTCTTTACCGCTCATGTTTTCTGGGAGATTCTCTTTTTAAAAAAAATTGTCTTCTATCTGTGTTGTCTCCTCTTTTCCTAGATGAGGCTCCTTCTCTTCCTCTTTCAGACAACCTTCACTCTGACAGGTGATTCTCTCTGCATGTTGAGCAAAAAGAAATCCATTCACCAAAAAAAGTGATTAAGAAAACCTTAATTTTATTTAGTTTAGAAAAATTTAGTCTGTCCAGTTTTTCTTTTTTTAACGTTTTATCTTATGCAGTGTTTTTGTCTAAAGTTTATCACTTGTGCAGCGTGTATGAATGTTGGCTTTTGTGGTGTTATGTTGCTTCAGATGCTGTTAATGACCTCATAATGTATTGTAAGAACAGGTCAACTCATCCATACAGATTTATTAGGAGCAAACTTTGCGGAAAGTTTAATATTTTTGAAGAAACCATCATAATTTTCTTTTCACAGGATATTGAAATTACAAAATTAACTAGATCAGTTAACTAAAGTGTAAATGAATGCAGAGTCTGCACATGTGTACAGTCATGTAAGAAAGCACACCTTTCAGCTCAAAGGTTTTACATATCAGGGCATTACAAAATAAAACAAAACAAAACAACAAAAAAACAACAAAGAAAAAAAAAGTGGTCCTTGCTAGATCTAGATGATTTAAAGAGGGATTTCTTATTTCAATGTGTTTTTACTGAAGCAAATATAAACTCCCATAATTTAATTGCTTGTTGGACCACATTTAACTGCAATAGCTTAATTGTTCTCTTTACAATTCACAGAATTGTGGAGGAATTTTTTCATTCTCTTTTAACCACATTGCTTCAGTTTATTGAGCTTACGATGCTTCCAGTTCTACACAGCTCTGTGAAGGTGCAGCAACACTTTGATTATTCCCTGTTTCAGCCATTCTGCTATAAATTTGCTGCTCTGCTTGGGGTAATTGTTGTGTTCCAAGCTTGCATTGTCAGACAGATTGCACTACATTGAATGCAAAATAGCTAAGAGTTAAAGGGACACATGGCTCAACAGCACTCTGACTTTTGGTCAGACTGGCTACAGTACTGAAGAGAATCCTGGGGTTGTTTTTGTTCTCCTCTATCAATGATGAATAATAAGCTGTTCTAGCCTTACGTAGGACTTCTTTATATACGATTAAACTTTCCTTCCAGACTAAGTGAGACTCTTTTAGACCAGATGAATAACATTTCCTTTCCAATCGCCTTGATGTCCGTTTCAATGCTCGTAGCTGGGAATTAAACCAAGGAGCCCGAGTCTTCTGATTGATTATCTTCTTTTTTAGTGGGGCAACATTATCTAATGCTGAACGCATTAAAGCTGTCGTTCTATCAACAAGTTGATCAACCTGTGTTGGATTAAAGTCTAACGAATGTTTTAAACGGAGCAAAAAATAAAAAATAAAATGAAGGACTGAAAGATCCCCAAAAAGAACCAGAAAAAGAATGTGTTAACTGTTATATGGTGTGCAAAGAACAAAAAATAGAGAATAACACTTTCAAAGTGCAGCTGGAAGAGCTAACAGTGTGACTGAACACACAAACTAGGAACACAGGAAATGACAGAACACGCCTCACCACAACGTCAGCAACCAAGGGTCTGATCTGTCAATCACATGCACACGCACAAAATGCTTCTCGTCAGGTTGGTGTCAGAACTCCAACCTGCAGCACATTGGATAGAGAAACAGCAACCCACGTATACACACTGCAACACAAACGAATCAAAAAGAAGAGCTAGTGAAAAGCTGAGATTGAATGTGATGTGATCTTGAAGTCTACTGACCAAAAAAAGATAGCTTTGGAGGGCACTCTTTTATTAAAGAACAATCATTTGGGAATCCATACGCTGAACAAAGCACACTTACAATTACTGCAAGGCAAGAATAGACATTAACGAGGTGTGTAGCCTCCACCACTTCTGTGGCCAATGAGCTGGTTCCGTTCAGCATTCTTGGGAGCTAAATAGTAAACTTTCCCACATTTCCACTACTTTTAAGCAAAACCACCCTTAGTAAAGGATGCATTATCAGTAGAGGGCACTGTACACCCTCTCCTTCTGACCTGTAGCATATGACACGCCCACTGATGCTGTCATGGGTTGCGCCTGAAAAGCTCCTTTGTTTTTCTTCCAGATGAGAACCAACTTTTTTCGATCCCAAACCTGATTATTTTTCCAAACACCCCTAACAGTTAAAAATTAGGTGCATGCACGGGAATGGGACCAGTTCCACGTTGGTTGAAAAAGGGTATTGATGTCAATCTGGTCACCGAGCCATTTACATTGAGACACAACATTTTCTTCCCCTTCATAAAACATTCATATTCCATTGCAGCTGCAATGTGACAATGAGAGGTCTTGGCAATTGTAGAGGTCAGTGGCTAATATAGGTAGGCTGTGTGTGTTTGGGAGTGTGGCTGCATATGTGTTTGTGTATGCATGCCTTATATACCCTTGGGTTAGCAGGAGTTACGACCTGCTTACATTATTAAGGTGAGTAGTAGGCTGTGTTATGTATGCCTAAACAGCCAGTCAATTCATTACAGATGCAATCCCCTAAGTACATGAATAAGCACATGGCTTTCTCCCTTTCTCTTGCCTCTCTGAACTGTAAAGGAGACAAAATATTGGTGTGATGCAAAGAGCTTTAGATAAATCAGAAAGAGGAACAAATTAATAATAAGGAATAAAACAGCATTAGCTGATTAAGTATGTATGGTAGAGTGGCGGCTGTAATTTACAGGCAGCTGGGTTCGGTGTCCGGAATAAGGTCTCATTAGAGATCACTGTGTGTGTGGGTGTGCATGTGTGAGTGTGTCCATCCCGTTAGTAATCTGTCACCAGTGGTCTCAGCTTTATGAAAAGGCCTGCAATCTATGATAATGAGCCCTGTGAAGGTTATGACTACGGTAAATGCATTTGTTAGTGAGAGTGCTTACGTATATGTGTGTCTGTCTGCGTGTTTCGTGTGCAATAACACAACATCATTTGTGTGTGGCATAATAACTGTTTTAAAGTTGAGGAAGTCTTTTTTAATTCCCCCGGCAGACTTTTGTTAAAACTCAGTTATCCATTTGTTTACATCTAAGACTTGCTGACCTGGTATACCGTAAGCCCTTTTGACTATTGAAATCCACTGACAATGCCCTGCTAAGTATTGCTGTGACAAAGGGATATTTCCATTAGAGTCCCAATCTTTTAAAACACTCTCCTCACTGAACTTAGGTAACTTAAATTCAATCCTTAAAACTTTCTTTTTTGTGAAAGTCTCTAGCAATAACAGCTGTATTTGTCAGACATTCTTTATCATGATCATCTTGAGAACATCCATCTGGCCCAATTGGCTATATCCATTCTTATACACCATTATGTAAGTGCTTGTTGAGACGATACTAGAAAAAAATAATTTTTCAATATTATCATTTTTACTGTTATTTATTTTTTTGTCCATTGTTAAAGAAGTTCTGTTTATACATCTGTTGTTCTACAGATGGAAGAAACACGAAGTGGGTTGAAGCAATTTGCACAATTACTGCAATAAACCAGCATTATGGGGCAAATGCACACAACTTAGTCCTAAGAAGGGTTTTGCAATGCAATAGATCTACCCCACTAAAAGATGAATCCTGTGAATTCTATCAGGAATATCCATAATATTGAGTTTGCAAGGTTAGCATTAAAAACATCTTACAGAAGAAGCTGAACCTGGTGATTGGAGGTGTTGGAAAACACAAAAAGAACGCTTCATTGTGGGACACTAGCTGTGCTGTTGGCTGCAGCCGTCTACTTGTGTAACAATGACAAATGCACACCAAAACGTCAGCAAATTATAAATCACAACAAAGCCTGCCTTAAACGTTGCTCGGTTTTATCACCTGTTTTTATCTAAACAAGATTATGATTAATGAAGAATCACTGTTTCAGACGGTAGCAGGTTGAGACCTTAAATTCATTTTACTGAGGTAAAAATGAGGATCAAAGTAGGACAATCTTCTCATCTCAGGCCAAAATTTCAGAAAATTGTCCAGTAAATGTAAAACCATGAAATGAAAGTCAAGAAATGTCATCAATAAAAAGAGAAAGAAAAATCAGAAACCATGATGAGATATGTCAGCACAGAACTGTATCCATGAAAAGGAAAATACTTTTACAAGACAGCACTTTTGCACAGAACCGCACACAAGTTCATTTAGGTAGCAAACCTCCTCCAAGAGCACAAACCTGGCCATATTGTTCTGCATACTTATGTCACATGCAAACTCGTGTTTTCATGTACCCACCTTTTGAGATACATTTTTCAAATAAGGGACATTGCTATTGTAATTGTAAAGCAGAAAGAACTAATCTTACAATAAATCTTTTTCTTTGTTAGATGCTTTCAAATTTCCTTGTGTACTATGTATTTTTTTTAAAGGCAGAGGAAAAAACTGCTAAAAAAAAAACTTACTGTTTGGTGATAGTAAAAATAATTATGTTTATTACAAATCTTATAAGATCAACTCTGTTTTAATAAAATAGTTTTCTAAACTTGCATACTGCTCTCACTATTAAAAGAGACAGCAGATAGAAGAGACACTGTTTACACCGATAAGTCTTTTTTCCCCTCCGTGTTACAAAAGGATTGATTGCTTATGAGGCATCATTTTCACATGTGTTGATTTCCAACATCTTACGTTCAACATAAACTACCCTGGAGCAGGTTAGGTTTTAGCCTTAGTTGCTATGGCAATGCATCCTCGTAAGAAGAGAACCACCTTTGTAACACTGAACACCCAGGGTTGAACTTGAAGTTAACTCACTAAGCCTCAAATCCTGATTCATAATACAGCCCCTAGGTCTTTTTTCTGTTAGAAATTGGGGGGAAAGAAGGAGAATCCAACAGTTAAAATATAACGGGTTATATCACAGGCAGACATAGTTGCTGAACTTCCACTTAAAAAAAGACAAAGACCTAAATTCTTACTTAAATTCACAAAATTTGCTCCTTTTCTGCATTCTTCTGCCACTGTTCCTCTTTCTCTCCTCACACTTCCTTCATTTCTTTTTCTGTCTCCAACCTCATCATAATCTCTTGTCTCCTCCTGTCTCAGTCATTTGCCCCTCACCCACGCCTCCGATTCCCCGTCTCCCCCTCCCGTAACACCATCACTTTCCTTTTCCTTGTTCCTTTTTCAATCTGAAAATAGTCATCCATTTATGCAATTGTTCCCTTTTTTCCACAACCTCTCCAATTCTTTTCTCTGGAGCTAGGTCAACTGAAAGCAACAGAGGAGAAAAAGAAAAGCAGTAATGTGTGTGTTGTGAGTCACCAGATCACAACAGAATGTGACGGATGAAAGAAATAGCATAATTCAACTTGCAGTGATGGTGACCGGAAGGAACACGCCAGAATCTTGTTCTACATCATTAAAGCTTGCATGTTCATAGTGAGGGTGGACTGAAAGTGTAGAGCTCTTTTTTGTCCAGAGAGAGATCGAAGTATAAAGTGATGCAACCCCATTAACAAGCTGAAGGAGAAAAATAAAAACATCTGTTGTGTTTTTTTCTGCCGTAGGTTATCAAAGCGATACAGCATGGGATCACGTGTCCTGGATGAGCCAATATCTATCATTTATTTATTCAATAGTTATTTCAAGAAGTTAGAAAAAATCTTCTATTGGCTTCAGTAGTAAATCCCCTTCATTCTAACCAGCAGCTGCTTTCACTTTCACTGTTGCCCTACAAAAACTTTTGTCCATTTTACTTTTAGTTTGCTCTTAAAGTAAAACTGAAATGGAATAATTACCACCCAGATTAGGGAGCTACAGTCATTCCGGTGTCAGAATGACGGGTAACAGATCCATCCTGTGGCTGATATATTAACAAAGGTTTACAAGGGCAGAGCTTTACATATGTAAGTTTGGCCTTATGGCTGACCTTACAATGCACTTAGTATCCTGTACAGGGAGTAATGCTGCAACCACTCCTACAAGCCATTTATTCCAGCTAACGACCGTCAAGCACTCATAAATCAGCATTAGGAACCTCTTTCGCCCTCTCTCTCTTTCTCGTTTAGTGTCCCCTTTCTTTAGCTCCCTCTGCTTCTCTGATCTTCTCTCTTTCTCTCGTCTTCACTGTTGTTTACCCATTTTATGTCTATCGTTTTATTTTCAGTTTACTATTTCCTTTTCATTCATTTTCTTAATTGTATTCTGTCCCCATGTTAATCTGTATCCACAAATCCCTTTTGTTTCTTCCTTTCCCTAATTTTATTTTTTTTCTCCCCCCCTTCTTGTCGTTAATGTACCTCTAACCTCTGTTTTGCATTCTGTTTCGCCCTCTCTTTTCCTGCAGATAGAGATGGCATCCCTGAAACATCTAACCTGTTATTGGCACCTCTATTGATTTTAATTAAGCTAATTAGTTCATTATTCCAAGGATCAAACGGGGGCATCCATTACTGCACAGAGAGAGGGGTTGGAAGAGGAGGCGGCGTGTGGGGGACTTGGGGTATGGTTGGTGTGGGCGGTGGTGGGTTGTGGAGTTAATATGGTAATGAAGACGATCAATTATCACTCACAGCAAAGTCATTAACAACAGCATTAGCATAGTCAACCATCACAACCCCTTGACCTCCACTGCTCTGTCTTTCCCACTCTCACTCCATCTCTCCCTCCAAGCAGCTGCTACACAAGCAAATACTTAAGTGTGTGTGAGGGGGTGAGTGGAGGGGAGTGAGAGGAGAAAATGATAAAGGTCACACGGTTCAGAGAATGTTTTTAATGCAGACCTGAATTGAGTTTCTGTATTCTCTCATTGACTTGAGCTGAGCAGTCCCTGCTACACACGGCCAGCCAGTTTTGGAGCTAATGCTTTTTGCATTATGTTCTATGCATGAACAATATACTCGATGGTTCAATTAATTATGTTCTTAATCATTTATAGCAAAGAGTTTATATGAACGCTATGAGAATTACTCTAGCTTAAGTACTGAGGAAATGAGTAAACAGATTAAAGATGAACTTAACTAAAAGCTGTGGTCATTCGGATTGTTGGGTTGTGTTACTAATTCCAGACAAGCTGCTCTCTTGGGGATGAGGAGATTTCTCACTCGACATTACTGTAACTTCTGGATGTCCTTCATAAGGTGCCGCTTTCTTGAACTACAGCCTGGAAAGCAAAGTGGGTGTTAAGAATGTCACTACACAGACTGTTCCACATGACGGGAAAAAATTATGTTCTCATTAGCGTGGATTAAGTCATGAAACCAATTTTCATATTTGGTTCCCGGCCCTCAAAATTTTAAGAAGTCCTGTTTTCTGGTTTATGGGAATGTCATAGTCACTTTGTGAGTCACACAAAAACTCTTATCACAGCTGGAGACATTGCTAGTGTTCACTTACAAGAGCTTTTTTGTTTGGTTTTTCTGTCAAGCTTTTTCCCCATCATGTGGGTGTTTTGAATTTGATTGGAGTGGCAATAGTTTGAGAAGTGTGCACAACTGATGAAATGAGATGAGTGGATGAAAACAGTCTTCTCAAATGGTTCCTAATAATGAAAACAGATCTAAGTTGAACCCATTTCCCAGGATACAGTCCTCCACACTGCACTGCATACCAAGAGTTAAGAGTAATTCATGCTCAATGTTATGCAGTGTTAAATGTACATCTTCTGCGTTCTTTAGTTCATTTTCAAAAGCTTGAGGGTGTGTACCCAGATGAAGCAACAGGAGCAGTACCACTGGAAACCGTGGGGGAAGTGTTGCGCAATATAGCTCATGTGCGACCAGCGAAGGAACAAAGAAGAGGCTGCAGTGTATTTAAAGGCTGCATAGACCACCACCATTCACTGCAGTGCCTTTTTTATGTCTCTTTCTGACAATGTGCATTATTATAATTTCCCCCACTGCCTTCAGGTTTGCAACTGTCTGAACCTGGCGTCACAATTCAGAGGTGAACTCTAAATTCTGCCCTGCTCGCTAGTGGATGTACTACCCAAACACCATGCCAACGTAAAGGATGTATGGGACTCAGAGGTCGCGCTAGAATTTTTCTATGTCGGTCATTTTGACTGACAGGCTCATAAAAATCCGGTCATTTTGTATTTTTACCGGTCACTTTATTTTAAAAAGA
>JBBBVU010000019.1:16285821-16334317 GCA_037177055.1 Atherinosoma microstoma
TAATGCTTTTTGCACCCCGCTGTAATGTTTCTAATGTTTGTATGTAAAGCACCTTGAATTGTCCTGTACATGAAATGCTATATGCTATATGAAATGCTATACAAATAAACTTGCCTTGCCTTGCCTTGCCTAATGAACTCAGGTCTCTTTAAATGAAGATCTTTACTGACCGTGCTGAAGGAAAATATATTTGTTATGAAATATAATCTTGTACACCATCTGGGTTTTCAGATCTCTGATACCAGAAAGATTTCACACAGCAGCTGAGCCGCCCCCAGAATGATCAGCTGATATAACAGACAGATGACAGTTACCTTCCTCTGATCTGTAAAGTATGTTGTAAAAACCAGCACTGATCGATTTCTGTATCTTTTACAGAATACTTCCACATTATCTGATTCTGATAGAACGTTGGGAGTCCAGAAATAGAACAGTGCAAACTCCTGTGAGGTCAAAATGACCGCCTGTGGTCGAAATAGGTAGAAAATATATTTCCTCTGTTCTTTACTAATTATTGAGGCTAGTTTGAATAAAAATTCTTGTAGTTTAAGGAAAAGTTGGGGACCAGCAAGGCTTTAGGATTTTATTTGATAAAGTTGTTGAATTTATGCAAATGTAAAAACCTCCCTCAGCCATTCTTGAGTTACATGCATCTAAAATAAAGATTTAGCACAAAGATATTAATCACTACAGATTTGAACTGAAGGTAAAGTCAAAAGTAACCATTTCTGTGAGGGGCAGAGTCAAAAGCCTTGGTTGAGTATCTGATTTGAAAAACAACAGGGTAGGTCATTTAGTGAGATGATTAAAGAGGGAGGGGCGAGACTGTTTTTTAATTTGTAGTTGTGTTTTTTTTAAATTCATTGTTGTGTTTACTGATTTGTTGATGTGGTTTGCACTTCAGGGCAATGGTACATTTTTGTTCTAAACACTATTTACTTTTTTTTTATGTGGAAAGCAAAATTTTGAAATAGGATTAAGAAAAGTAGATGTGAAATTGCTGTGAAAATTAATCTCAAAGTCATTATTATGCCATAAATATTTTTTCTCAGCCCCTTGTACTCACTTTTCACCTGTCCAGACCCTGCACGGTCCCCTTTGCTGCTGGCCTCTGGTTCGTTTCCTCCCTGACCTTGCTCTCACTATTGTGGCAAGAAAGATTTCTTTTAAACATGTGGAAAGAAATAGTGAGCACAAATCGTGCACAGACATTGAAGATGGTTGGGTTTAAATGGTTGTAACGGCTGAAAAAATTGCGGGGGACAAAGGACACTGATACAGGAAGTGCGGGGGACATGTCCCACGTGTTCGTTACGGCCATGGTCAGGGGTCAGAACAGGCTCAGAAAGACTTTAATTCCTGTATTTATTTATGGAGGAATGCATTTCAAACTTCAAGTTTTAAGTGAGTATTTTGTTTTAAGACATTTTGTGTACTTATTTCCTTCGAAGGATTGTACAGTTCGATAGATAGCCTTACATACATTGTTTACAGCTCTAACAAAAACAAAAGGAATGGCACAAAATTTAAAATTAAACTGCCTTTGAGGAGAATTCGTACAGGCGAATTCCAAAAGGTCTGTGCCATACAGTCAAAAAGTCAGTATGCAGTTGAAATTGTCCCATGATGCTTAACATTAAGCTTAAAGCGTCAGGAAAAGGAACTTTACAAGGATGACAAATATGACAACTCTAAGGTAACATTCCAGGGTTGCTATTATGTTTGTTTCAGCTTTGGAAAAGTTATTTCTGAAAACTACCTTGAAGGACAGGAGAATAAAATACTTGATGTGAATTCCTTACTTGGTAGTATTTGAACATTTTAGGAAAAATCCTAAACCAACAAAGGGTTCACAGAAGAATGAATGTTGTATTTTCAATGGACAACCCTTATGATTAACTGTTCACATAAACCTTTAAGACTTGGGCACTCCTGGATTCTAAACGCATAACCTTGTTAAGTAGGCCCTTGGCTGGGGCCGGCTGACCGAAACCCATCTCTGAAACCTTGTTATTCTTGCTTTGATGCACAGTCCAGCTCACACAGGCTACATTCAGCAGCTAAATGATGTCACATGACAATCCTGATGATTAGAAACCTTTCTTTTTTAAATATGAGTGTGGATCTGTGTTCCTGATCTCTGCCGCTGAGATGGAAACATAATGCAATTTGCCACCTGTTACAAGTGCTGCGGCTTTATGAAAGCACCACTGTGCTTCCTCCTGTCATTTGTCTGACAGGACAGAGGTCATCTTCTGATGTTTGAGACGAGGGAGACAGGATACTCTTTGATGGAAGATAACTTAATGCCAATAGATGTAGCACAAAATTATACAGAATATGGATATTCTGGGTCTGAATAGTGAGCTCAGTCATGTCTTTTAAAATACATATTTTATGTTACTAACTTCATTTATGAGTGCCATCAAGGGTCCAGAACACTATAGCTAGTTTTATAAGTAAGGTTGCAGTGTCCCCCCAGTAAAATAAGGTGTTAATGTAGACGCCATAATATAGGCTACTGTATAGCATTACTTAGGGTTGAAGATTTAATTTTAACAGAAAGAGTGAAAGTGACAAGGGGCAAAACCTGTAAGGAGTGCCTTTCATTATGAGATTTTACATTGTAATAACTGTGGAACAAATCTGTGAGAATTAAGCACTGAACATCCCTTTGCAATTTTATGTAAAAGTGTAAAGAAAAAAACCTGTTAAACCATGAAACGGATATCTATTTCTATAATAACAATGGAATAAATCTTCAAGATATCCACGTTAGATCTACAAGTAGTACTGACGCCTACAAAGGGAAGCCTGTGCCTTCAATCTCTCAGTCAGGCTGAGGCTACTTACAGCAGACATGCACAGAGCAGCGCACGTGATCAAAATAACTTACCTGCAGGAGTTCCTCGCTTGATGCATTGGTATTCAGCTCCAGAAAGCTCAACCTCTGTTTATAAAGTCTGTTTAACTCGTTTAGTAGCTGTTTGATGTTGCTCGACTCTATCGCAAGACCTTGCGTCACTATTTTCAGCTCTTTTGCTCCTGACGGAGAGGGAAGGTGCAGAAGACTGGCACACGTTTCTTCCAATTTCGGTGTGCAAATTGACAGCATTATTTGACAGCGCACCTGGATTTAGGCTTGGAAAAGTCTAGCTAATTCACAGGCTATTCACGCACTGTCACTGTTGTTAAATATTTTAATATCCTTTAAGCGCCGTTTACATTGTGAAACACTCGTAGAGGCATCTAAATATTATTTCCCCTTTCATTATAAATTGATTCAAGCATTAATTGTTTGTTCAACAGTCGTTTTCAGTGTCTGGTCGTTATGCGCCGTTACTACAACTGAGGACTATGATTTATTTATTTCCAGATGACCAATTCTTCCTGTCAGGGTTTGCCGCTGTGGACTGTGATTGGCTAGTTTTGGTCACGGGCTTCTGAATCATGACGTTTCTTTCAATCATTGGTTTGATTTCTTAAGGAGGCGGGGTTAAGATACAATCCGGAAATTAGATCGTCTTCAGCGTAGTAGGGAGGACAGTTACATTGATTTCAGCATTTCACCGATAATAAATGGGTAAATATGCATTTAATACATTACTTAGAAACTATAAGCGTGCGTAATTGTCTTCTGTAGCCTGTCGTTTCTACAAGAAGAACAAAAGCTACACGTCTGCTTCCTGTAAACAGTGTAAAGGCTCGCAGCCTCATGTTATGACCTTGTTGCTGTCTAGCATTGGGTCTACGATTTAGTTGTGTTTTTTCTCCCGTTGCCAGCATGTTTGTATTTAAAATTAAGTAAATCGTCAATGTCCATCGATGTTTTTAATGCACACTGCATAGTCTTCAAACGAGCAAGTATGGTGAGAATTGGTATTCATTTTGTGTGGTCCAGGAATACACGTACTGAAACTTTGGTAAGTAACCTTGTGAGACTGTGTGCTCCTTCAAGAATATGTTCTGCAGCCCCGCACATAATTCCATTATTCCCCGACATAATCAGTGCTAGAGATCAAAACCTTCCGCATTGAGATTCAAGGCAAAGTTGATCTTATTGATTTTCAGGAGACTACTCACTTCATTTTCTCATCCCAATCATCACTCCTCTACTCTTATCTGTCTCTTGGTTATATCTCTCCTTTCCAGTGGCTTTGACTGTACTGCTCTCACACACTCTGCCAAAACCAAATCCCCTCTGTGATTATCACATAATGCTCTTGCCTTATTATAAAAATGGAACAGATTGGGGTTTTGTTGTTGTTAAAGACTGATTGGCACAAGCTAAAAAAATTAAGTAGGCAGTGTTATGAGGAAAATGTGGCGCAGCTGATTGCATGACATTGAAACATGGGCCTGCATGCGCCTCTGGAGCTGAACACTTAGCTTAATGGCTGTGGTTTTTTAAAGGAGTCAGAAAAGTTCAATTGGGTTGTGATTTCAGTCTGGGGTCACGAGGTCAATTTATACAGTTTCCAGATGAAGGCAAGTGATAAAAGCAGCAGAGATAGAAAGATTTCTACATATGGTGCATTCAGACATATTTCATGAGGAAGAAAAAACTATAAACGTTTTCTTTTTATAGAAATTGTTGTCCTAACCAGTAGTATTCAATTCAGGGTTTTAAGAAATAAAGGAAAAAATACTAAGTTTTTAGCCTTGTGCTTTGACCTTTCAAACCTGGAGCAGCACAGACATATTATTATTGAAAAAAATATATTAATTGATAGACATGAGGAAAAGTAGATAATTTATAAGAAAATCTGCTATTGGTTATATTAGATACGAAATGTAGGACATTTGGCCAGACATACTGTGATTTAAATAAGTTGGGGTTAAGTTAATAAATCATGTTGAGTTTGATCCTTTTTTCATACTTGCAGTTTAGTACCTATAATAAGCAGACCGGCAGAAAGCACAGTATTTTTTAAAAAAATCAAAGAACTTAACTTCCATTGGAAGACGAGTGAGGATCCTTTCAAAGTAGCTTCTATACAGTTGGTTTGATTTGCAAACTCTTCAATTTGTCATCCCTTCTGTAGCCTTCACATTTCCAGATTTTGCAGGAGACAAAGAGCAGCTTCCCGTCAGTTTAGAACGTCCTACCCCGCACACATGTAAATCATTGAAAAGATTTAAAAAGCAGCCAAAACGTTTTCCCTTTCATTATCCCTGCACTTTTCATAAATAAAGAAAGGTGAAGAAATGTGCTGATCAAATATTCCACGGGATAACACATTTTATTTGCAAGAGTTCCCCTCTCATTGACTCCTAAGAAAGACGCTAATTCACTTCTCTCATTTATTAACTCCTTTTTCCTCCACACACTCATTGTGCCTTTCTGCCCTCTAAATGTTTCATGACCTTTTAAGTTGTTTTCTTCAAACCCTTGTACTTATTACTCATACAACCTTAGCATACTCAACCTTTGTACTCATGAAATCAATTAATTCTCTTAAATAATTCACCTTCTGAGCAAACCAGATTAAGCAGAGCACATTTTTGTATGTCAGATGTGCTGTTCTAACTGATGTGTTGTTTTTTTTGTGTGTGTGTGTGTGTATGTTCAGGCATTAACTCTGCTCTCACCCCACGGCTCGGAGGAGTCTTGGGTGATTAAGGAAAGAGGGGTGCCTTGATAAAGCATTAGTGTGCGATGCGCACACAGCCCGAAGACCCCTCTGTGCATCTGCACGCATTCATTTTTCATGAAATAGACTCATAACAATTAGTCTGGTTACCGCCTGGGTAATCTTAGTGTCCGCGTAAAGCCCGTGGTCCGCTGTATGACATCACTCTCTTAAAAGTTCTAAATCTGAAATTCTCATCCGTTTTCACAGTGAGGACATTAGCAAGCCCCGGCTAATAGGTCCTCGCTCGTTCCTGGCGAAAGAAGGGCAATAAAGTGGGGGAGTGGGAGAGAAAAAAAATAAAAAAATACAAGACTGGAGTGCTCAGAGAAATAGGTTTTATCCACCAGAGCTTTTACGCAAATTAATTTACATGAACAAGAGAAGAAATGTAACGTAATCCAGCATACTTTGCCAATGCATAGCCTTCTTCTCTGTATGAGCATCATAGAGAGCCAAGTGAACATTTATACATTATTTCAGCCAATACATTATACTAACAACCATTGCTAAGTGTTTAGGAATTTGAGAGCTACAATACTCGAGGAGCTAAACTGAGACTTTTGGCCACACTGTTTTCAATTGGTGTGGAATGATGGCCCTGCGAGCTGCCTCGTTGCTGCTTCTGCTGGAAGGAAAAAAAAAAAAAAAACACAAAATGCCTTTCCCCAGAGACTCTCCATCTTCCCAGCATCCCCTAGTCTTTAGTCCCCTCTGCCCTAAACACCCTCATCTTTCCCCCAGACACCAAAACCAAGGTCAAGAAGAAAGTGCAGTCTTCCTCTGTCTGTAGGCTATTCCCTGGATACCCACACCTCACTAAGGCCGAGATGTGTGCGCTACAGGAATGTTCCCTCCTCCTTTGTTGTGACCGTCACTCTCAAGGTCAGCTCCCAGGGAGAGGTTTGAGCTTATCTGTTCCTCCCCTCCCTTATTTTTCACCTCAGTTATCTTTTCACCCAGTTTTCTGCCTCACTGTATCAGTAGATGGTAGCTCACAGCTCCCGGCTGAAGGTTTCATGACATGTCGCCTGACGCATCTGTCTCTTTGTCTGTCCGTCTTACTGCGCGGTAGCTGTCATTACAACCCGATGTCTAGCTTTCAGAAGACCCATCGCAACTGCGAGGCTTTAGGCTGACGCGCTATATGCTTTTGTTGACTCGTTTCTCCCTCCTTTCACTGGTCACGGCCCCTTTTTCCTCGAAGCAATATTCTTATGTGTTCCCCCTTAGATTGGATATTGGTGGTGTTGTCTGTAGGCAAAAAGGGAACAAAGTCCCATCTGACCTGAATCAAAATACCCTGTGACATTTCCAGGAAAATGCTTTAAGTATTTTCACAGAACTGATCAGACGGCATGATCTTTTCTAACCTGCTTTTTGACTCTGATGGTTGTGAACCAACTTCCCAAGAGTGGTTGGCTGACCCAGCACCTCAAAGAGGGGTTTCCCTGCCTCTTTATCTATGTATACATTTTTTTTTTTTATGCATGTGCAAATGCAGCGCTGTCTCTCCTCTACCACACACCCTGTCATTACTATGTAAACACAGGCATTGACTGTGACTTTTGACTATTACATAAGGAACATGGATTTCCAGCTGTCCACGATAAAAGCCGTGTAAATTCAAATGCTTAATTTTTATAGGCAGGTCAGCATTGACTGAAGTGTCCGCTTGTTATATATTTGGCAAGTGCTGCAAGTCTGAAGGGAAGCTGTCAATAGCAATCCCAGCTATTGATATGGCAGTGGGCAGGAGATGTTACTTGGCCCTCGACTCCAGCATCCCTCTGATCCCTCTACATCATAATTACATTAATATTGACAGACCCTTGACAATAGTCACATTACTATTGATAGGTGGCTGTCAATACCGTGTTTCCCCAAATAAAACATATTCATTCATAACTTGTAAACTGCTCGATAAAAGGCTTTGAAAAGACTATTGGACCCGGCCGGGTTTACTGTCCCAAGAGGGCTGCTGCTGTGACGGGGATTTCCACCACCTGGCAGCAAGTGTGTGTGCTTGTCAGTGTGTGTGTGTGTGTGTGCAGCTATGGACTGATAGATTAACTTAGCACTGCATTAGAGCTCTCACAGATCAAGGCTATCCTTGACATACATACATACTCATAAACACACATACACATTCACAGAAACTCACAGGCACATAATCTCTATATTTTCTCCCATCAAGGCAAAAACTTTCAGATTAAGCTAAACAAACAGAGCCTGTTTAATGGTTAGCGTACACATTCAGACCACCTCTCTGATTTTTTTTTTTCTTTTTTAATCCAAACTCCACTCCCGTCACAGGCGAGGTTCTAGTCGCTAAACATGGCAGCTTTTCAAATGCAGCTGAATGAATTTGTCATACCTGCTTACTTCAGCGTGAATTCACTCCTTTTCATGCATTTGCTAATTTTAACTTAGTTGGAAGGTGTATCCTGGCTCTATTTAAAAAAAATAAATAAATACAGAACTGGTTCTGTGCACCACAATGAAACCCCACCACTGCCACTGCATGTTAGATTTATTTTATTTTTTTTCACCTCCTCAAGAAACGTCTAAACTGACCATCATCTCTCTCTCTTTCTGTCAAAACTGCCATATTTGCCCGGCTGAAATCTCTTTTAAAGCCTCGTGACAAATCCTGTTCAGCGAGACACAAAAGCTACTGTCAAAAAAAGGGCCTCTCTGTCTCCCTCTCCTTCTATCTGTGGCCTTCTTGGTCTGTCTCTCCCTGCGTTAGTTAGTCCTCCACTTCTTAAGCATTTCAGCTGAGGAGAGGGCAGATAAAACTGGAGAACGTATGCGGCACAAAATGGCCCGGACGTCACAATGGTGAGATCCCATATGGAGTTGAATCTTAAGGGGGGGAAGAAAATTGTTCCACATTTGGCAGATGTTTACGGTGTACCAGAGACTGTGCCGTTAGCCTAATCCCTGGTGATGTGATTTGTACACACACCCCTATCTCCAGAGGGAGCAGGCACTGAGAGCCCCCTGGGCTTCGCCTCCTGTATGAGAGGTGTATGTATGTGTATGTGTGTTGGATTGTGGGTGTTTATACAGTGGAGAAAGCAGTCTAAGACCCCCTGCTCCTCCGCATGGCACAGCTCAAAGCTTGCATTAAGGACGGGTTTTACATGTGAAAAGTGATTTCCGCTCCTATGTATAAAGAAAAATAACCTTCCTAACAGGATGGGCTTCACCTCCGGGGCCTCATTCCTCCTGACGACAGAGTTGTCCTTAAATAGTTGTGCATCTGTATGATGTTGCCTGTTCATAAGATATTCGGTAATGGTATGTCATGAGACACTAATGTAGTTAAATATTGGCAGTTTTAGTTAACAGTTTGGTGGTTTCTGCTGCCTTCATCTCTGAAGCTGTGGTAAATATTTGGTGAACACAGCATACTTCTATTGGGGAATATGGTCTCAATTAACCAAAAGTAACAACTATGCTTCAAACAAAGCTCAAATCAGATTGTTTTCATCGTGTGTATTTTGCAAAGCTGTCAATAAGAAGTTGATTAGTTTGTACGTGTCCTTGTTTATATTTTTTCCAGCAGATTTCGAAACTGAGAGAAACAAGAGACAGAAAGCTGGAGGTAGCGGTTCAGATCCTGATGTCGACCCACACGTCCCGGTGTTGCGTATCAGCCAGCTGGATGCCCTCGAGTTGGATTCATGCCTTGAGCAACTTCTGTGGACCCAGTTCTCCCAGTGTTTCCAGAACTGCCGCCCAGGCGTGCTCACCCCTGTGGAGCCCGAGCTGAGGGCTGCGCTTCATCTGCTGCTGTGGAGGTTCACACTGTATTCTAGCAATGCCACTGTGGGCCAGTCTCTACTGAGCCTGCGCTATCACAGCAAATCTTCCTCATCTCCGCGGTACAGGCCTCTGTCCCCAAGGCAGAAGTTGGGCCTGGCTTTACTCACTGCAGGTCCCCAATGGCTCCAGGAGCGTTCCCACCACCTGCTGCCATGCTTAGGTTTGAGTTCAAGGGGACCCGTGTCTGAAGGAAATGGTTTGCTCCAGCAAGGCCTCAGCAATGCTCTTGCCCTTGTTTCTGGCATCACAAAGTTTGCAAGTCTCCTTAATTTCCTTGTTTTCCTGAGGAATGGCCGTCATCCCGTTCTAGCTGAAAGACTCACAGGAGCGCAGGCCGTTTTCAGTAAGCCCAACGTGGTCAGGGATGTGACTTACCAGTACATGAACCGGGAGCTGCTCTGGCACGGCTTCGCCGAGTTCCTCATCTTCCTGTTACCGCTGATCAACACAAGAAAACTGAAAGCAGCAATGTCTTTGTTTTTGTTTGGGGGGGGAGGTTCTAATGAAGGAGGAAGAGATGGACAAGAGGTTTGGAAAGAGTGTGGACTGTGCGGCGAGTGGCCTACCATGCCTCACACTGTGGGCTGCCGCCATGTTTTTTGCTATTACTGCATTAAAAGCCACAGCATCGCAGACGCTTACCTTACGTGTCCCAAATGTGGGGCAGAAGCAGGACAGCCTGAGCCGGTCAAGATGGAGATGCAGATGGTCAGCAGGTGATGATTGTCGGTACATGACAAAAAACTTTCTGACTGTAAGGATGGAGTTGTATTAAAATGTGAAGATATTGGTTTTACGGCTCCCTTTATTTGCCTTTTTTTAAAAGCAAGATTTACTCCTGTATGAGCTGATGACTGGACACACTGGAGCGCACACTGATGTGTTATGTTTAATGTATGTGCGCATATATTGACGGTCCTCTGTGCCCTCTGTTTCTCTGGCTGGACTTTGGATAGAACTATTTGTCTTTTGTGCACTGGACGGACTACAGAGAACCACACAGAGCATATATTTGATGAGTGAATGTGTTGATTTATGCTCCAAATTGGCTCTGTGATGGTGCGCCTGTGTGTGTAAGTGTGTGTGTTTGTTGAAATGGGAATATTTGTTCTGATGAAAAATGCAGAAAGTCAGCTGAATAAATAATGGGAGGAATTTCTGATCATCATGGCCAAATTAGCATTTGTTGTGTATTTTGTGCCTAAATTGTATTTCAACATCATTAAAATTGATAGAGTGCTACCTCTTGGGTGTTTATTTAGTTAAGTGGAAGAGAGAGGGATGAGGGAAAGTTATAACAATCAGCACACTTCTCTCTAGACAGGCCTGGTCGTTCTAACTCCCATTATCCGTTTTCACAGCACCCCAACATGCTCAAGATCAAGGGGGCAGCCGGGGGCTTGGATTGATTCTCACACACACACTTGACAGCTATCCTCTCTTTTCCCTTGGCCTTTCTCTCTTTTGCTGCCTTTCCATCTCCCTCCCTCTGTAATCTCAAGGGCCCTCGCCCCTATAAGACTGTAGTAAACTGTACCAAAACCCTGGCAGTCGTCTACTTCCTCGCAGGCGAATTACTCTCTAATCCCTGTAATGAGTCCAAAGATGCTTATTTATGCTGGAGTTAACCTCCACCAGTGAGCCCAGCCCCGGGCCAAACTCACCCCAGCTGAGTGAAGCCTTTCCTGGGCTGACAAGAGAAGTAGGATGCAGAGAGAGAAAGAAAGGGGGGGCTTCCCACCTCCTCTCACCACCCCCAGTCCTCCTGCTCTGATCACTAGTGCTTAATTGCTGATTGCCAAGACAATCAATTGGAACTCCAGGCGTGATAGAGAGCCTATTGCAGGGAAGCTGGTCTCAGATCTACCTGCTCAGATAGACGTGTACACATTTAGTTTTGTTGGGTGGAGAGGATACAGCATGAAATGTTTGTCCTCATGGGGTGATGCCCCGAACAATGGTGGGTGGGTGTTCTGGTAGAGCTGATCTTAAATTATTCATGCTACTGACCATTTGTCTTACAATTTCCTGCAGGTCCCTGTGGTGCATGTCCTTCTGGTGGTAATGCAAGGCCAAAATTAATCAATTGTATGGTTTAAAGCACATATATAAGTACTGAAGCAGAATGGATTAAAAGAAAATGTACACATTGAGGTGGGAGCTACAGTCCTAGATGATGATTGGTTTGACATTATGTAAAAAACATGGGACTCATCTCGTGTAAACTTGGCGGCCCTCTTTGCCATCAAGGACATTTTGACTAATGAATCCAACACTAATGCATATAAAGCCAGAGACAGGAAAGACTGGTTGTCAATATTTTATGCACTACATTACATTAATGTGAAGCAAGTCCCAGAAAGTGAGATTAAGGAGATGTTTGAGATTAAGGATGCATAAATGATCAACCTTAATGCCGCTGGGACATGTCATTGTCTTAACATTCAGACGGACTTACAATCCGAACCTTTTTGCCAATATTACTCTGCAACTCTAATTGAAGTCCCCAATCCCCAGGAAAGAGAAGAGATAAAGAAGAAACATTACATTAAAGTCTATTAATTGAGTTAGGCCATGGATTGAATTAGTTGGAAGTTGGAACAGGGCTGTGGACTTAAGGAAGGTAGCTGGGGCTCAGTTAAGCCTATCTGTCTTTGGATCTTTTCTAATTCACAGGCTCCGTGTGGAGAAGAAAAAGAGGAAGAAGCCCACATTCCCAGCGGCTATGCAAAGCAATCTGCACATTCACACGCAGCCATTTAGGGAGCAAATTGGCCCTGTGCCCCCTCTGACGATGGTTTTAAGAGAAAGGGAATTAGGGCGTTGAATCCCTAACTAGATCTCCTTCTTTGATGAGCCTCTTTATCCGCCTGTCCCTCATCTCCATTTCTTTGATGCGAAGCGTTGATTTTCCTGATTAAATAGTTTTTAAAGTAAAAAGCTCTTCTCTGGGCTCTGTAATACTGGGTACTTTACTGTACCTATTGTAGGTTCGTTTATGTGCATGCTTGTTGAATGGTCCATCTGAGGTATTCTTTAATTGGAACAGAGCCCTTGGCTTGCAGATAATATAAGGATAGTGCATGCATATTTTTCTCTAAGAAAGAATGTTATCATTAAAGCTCATGCATGGCTTTTACCTCTTCATTTGAAATGGCTAGAAGGACACAGGGAGCTCTATGATTCACTAATGAAATAAAAGAGTAAAAATATCTGTGCTTTTTCACTTCAACAGACTTCCATCTCTAATCCTTCTGCCCATGCTGTGAGCTTTTACTTACTTTTCAACAGGGAAGGGAATTACATCCCTCTTGTATTGAAGAGATATTTCCAACAACCTATACTGTTTTCAAAGAGTGAGTGACATCATTTTCATGCCAAGAAAATATGAAACAAACAAAAAGGCATTTATTTGTTGACACTTGAGAGGGTTTTTGACACCTGTATATCTTTTTCTTGTGGCATGTCCAATACGTCAGTGGGAGTTACAAGAATCTCATATTTCATCTGTTCAATAAAAAGCATGCCAAACATAAAACACCAAAAATTCCTCCAAGGTAGTGAAATCCTAGGTGTGATGAAGTTCAGGGCTGCAGCCGCTGCAGGTTTGTGTATTATGAGACTTCTTTCAACACCTGCCGGGCTTCGGATACCACCGGGCCCAATTATCTCCGTCTGCATCTTTTTCTTAACCACCTCTTCAGTCTAACAGGTCAGGGGGACAATCAATCACACCTAAAATAAGGAAGTAATTTCCTGAGCTTTTATCAGGGCGTTGAGGTTTTGTCTGCTTGCATTTTGCACAAAGATGGAGCAGCACTGGTTTGGGAATACACCGAATTTGGCCTCTTCTCTTTTGTTCTCAAGACCCAGGATAATTTGGGATTTTTATATTATCTATATGTTCACCTCAATATGTGTATCCAGGATGAGAAAACACAGAGATCAGGAAAATGCACCAAAGAGTGTTGTATCCTATGATATGAGTCAATAAAGGTTGTGCTTCTGTATAACTTTAAAAAGCTGCGTCCTCCTCCACCGTGTCAGAAGCAAACATCGCTGACAACATGCATGCATGCAGCTACCTCATGGAAGACTCTATATCAAATACTTTGATATACTGCACATACATTTATTATTATTTATGCCATCTAACTACTATGTTGCATCCTTCATAAATCAATTTGACATAAACATCCCATTATAATTATCACAGTAAAAATCTTCTCTGACTGAACATTAAATAGCATTTTTCGAAAATGAAAAGTGACTTATATGAAATGACCCCAAGCAGGGTTATTTCTTAACATGCTTCATATTTCACATCCTCTTTCCTTAACACAGGAATAAAGAGATTGAAGCAGCCTGCATCGAACCTGTCCTCTGATTGGATGAGCTGGGACAGGAGTGAAGGGATAGGACCAGAGGGCATCATGGGGATTACATACAGGTGTGCTGTGTCCGCCTGGGGTTACCTCTGCCAAAGCCAAGCCTGTTTTTGTGTTTGTGCGTGCATACATGTGTGCATGTGTGTGTTTATCCATCTCAGTCCTCGCCCTACTGATGTCTAGAACAGACTAAATGAGCAATAATCTGCACACATCCCTCCAGATGGCCCAGTGAATTTCCTGTGGCTTAAGGCGCCAGCTGAGCCCTTTGAAAGTTTTGATAACTTCTGCAAATGTGATTGAACCTCTGCTTGTTCAGGAATGTAATGCAGGACACAATGTGCTTATTTCTATTTTCCCTAAAAGAGATGAAAAAGGAGGCATGCACTTATCTCTAGTACTAGGGCACATGCTGGGTGTAAAAAAAATAAATAAATGAAAGAAAAAGTCACATGTACTTAAAAAAATTATTCCTTTTGTCTTGAGTTGCATAACAAAAAGATTATGACTATTTATTCAGCTGTTTTCATGCCATTATATGTTACCAGAACACAGACTACAGACTCATTTTCATAAATATGTTTTGTTAGTAAGCAAGAAGCATCCAGATCATTGTGCAAACATCCAGAACTTGTCAATAACTACAGATGAAGTCCGTAGGATAGAGCAGAGCATTATTCCCCATCATCTGTCAATCAGTGCTTCTACAAGACTCTCAATGCACACAAGTAACCAAATACAGGCAGAAACATGTGTCAAGTATCATTAATATTTGATAACGTCCTGCCAATCTGACCAGAATTACTTCAGTTTGTTGACAAACTCCAGTGTTTCAAATCTCAGAGCCAAGTTGAGAAAGTATATACATAGAAACACAATATTGGCCATTAATGGAGGGAATTTCAGAAGGGAAAGCCTCAGCCGGTAGAGAGACGGCATGTAGATAGTATGGAGTTTCTATGTGGGAAAGATAACAAGAGGAATTTCTAAATTACATGTGCAGGCGACACTGAACAATGAGAACAGCAGGTAGAGAAAAACCTAACCCCGTTAAATATGAGGCAGCCAGGTAATGACAATCTATTTGCGCATTTCAGCATCTTGGAATCTCCGGCCTGCTGGGGTAAGAAAGAAATATAATTTTTGTGGTTGCTATGGATACCTGCGTGTGAAGGTTTCTCTGCAAGCCTCGACTCCTCCTGGAGATCAGTGAACCGCACGTGTCAACCAGCATTAACCTGCTCAGTCCAACAGATGCGCCATAACACACACACACTTCTACAGCATGCACGCACAAGAGAGATGATAAACACACAGGAGCATGCACATTACTGTTCTCATCTCAGCAGAAAGTACAGTACAAACTCAAGTGCAGCTTCTAAACACACAAACACAGAGAGGTTGAGGAGAGCCGAGTCTTGTCAGAGCTGATAGACTCTTGAGTGAACACGGAGCAGCAACCTGAAGAAAAAACAGCTATAACGTTGCTCTGCTGCGTTACGAGAGGGAGAAACCTGCAGGAAGGGATTGTTTAATTCAACACAATGTTGTTGTGCGGTTTGTTTTTCACTCATGTATTGTTTGTGATAATTATTATCCCTCATGCCCTAATTCAGTGCAGTTTATGTGTGCTGTTTTAGCTTAACATGCAGTGTATTAAGCCTGCTTGAGAGGATTGCTCCACCACAACAGCTAAATAATGCATTTATATTCATTTAATATCCTTCAATTAATATATGTGCAGGCTATAACTGACCTCTTTTCCAAGAACATTTGTGAAGAGTGTTTTATAACGTGAGAAATGCATTCTGCCTCATATTGTTGGTGTCCTTTATTTATTCATTTACATTATTCAAATTAAATATAGAGTTTTTCTTTTTTGGGGGGGGGGGTCTGGCATGTGAATGACCTCATCCTCTAGGCTGTGCAATAATGTAAAAAATGTATGAAAAAAGGGGCATAAGTTGGTACCCCAGATTATCCGAAATTCCAACCAAAAACTTCTTTGTTTTCATCCTGTTCACAAGCACGGCCGACTTTACTCGGCGGGGCCCCTTACTGACACTCTGGGCTCGTTGTCAAGTATTATGTTCTCAAGTGTTTGTGCTTGTCTTCTGAGCCAAGCTGCTGGAGTCCTCTCTGCCCCATCCGCAAAAGGCCTACACAACATTCAGCAGTCATATCTCTCCTTGTCTATCTAGGAGCCCGGCATGTTTTCCCTTAAAGTCAAATTAAAAAGGTATGCCAGAAAAGAGAGCGTATCTGCAATTCAGAACACATTTTTCTATCAGACAGGAGATATATTGCCGACTAAGTATTGTCAGATGTTGGCAAATTCCACATATTTTTCATATCCGGCCCACTGGAACTTGGGGCTGCTTCAAGACTCAAGGCACATCATTGACAAAGACTCTGTTTGACCTTAGGAGCACAGGCAGAAATGAACCAAATATTCATTCTGTTTTGTGCAAAAATATTTTCTCTGATCTAAATGCAATATCACCGGCTATAAATCATTTAGGAATTCATTTGGAAATCATTTGAAAAACACATTTATTTGGGGAGGAGGGTGTTCATCAATAAACGTGGCTCCTGTGGAAAGTTTTATTTATATATTCATGCATTCAGTAGATTCAGTTATTCATGTATTCACTCATTCACAAGGCCCAGTCAGTGGCTGTGCGCCTGGCCCCTCGTGCGCGTGTGTGCGTATGTGTGTGACCTGCGGCGTAGCCCTGCTATGCTGCGGGCTAGTGCTGTTCCCCAGGGGGCTCTCATCTTTTACTGAGCCCTGACAGAGGATGGAGGCTGGGAGAGGGGTCCGCTGCATTAAAAAGCCTTTACCTAGCTCTGATTTATCACCTCTGCCTCACATACATACACACACACACAAACCCGCTTACCAACCCCACGCCATCTCACCATTCCTCGCTGCAGTTCAACACTACACTCTATCAAACACATAGACATATAGATGCATGCACACGCCCAATCGCATGCACGTAGACGCACATTCACACACCATCAAACCCATACTCATTCCATCATAAGATGGCTGCCTTGGAGAAAAAGTGAGGGTGCAAGGTGCCGCACTGCACCGCAGTGGTGATTTTGCATTTTAATGGAGACCCCTCCTCTCCCACTCCGCTCAGTTGGTAATTCTGGTGGGTTGTGGGCTGGTAGGCAGCAAGCCATCAGCTACCTCACCACAGGAAGATGGAGTGACACAATTACAGGACAGAATTTCCTGGGTACATCACCTGCAAACGGCTGCATTTGAATGTGACTGCCACCGAGAAGGCGAGAGCAGGGAGCAGGGAGAGATGGGTATTTGTTTGCATTTGCACTATGGAAGGAGGTAGATTGCCATTGCGCCACAAAAAGGAGTCCAGATGATAGTCTCACAACTAAACACACCTGCAATTGCAGATGAAAATACTTGAAAGGTCTTAGTGAAAACTGTAGTTTTACACTTATAACTGAGACCTGGATTAAAGAACACTCTCTATAAACGCATAACAACAAACACAAAGACTTGCACACAAATGTGCAGGCAGTTAACAGCAGACACAGAAAGAACACAATACTTTGTCCTTGAGAGGGTCCAAGACTTGGTAATCATATTCATTCATTCATTCATACATATGGGTGGAATACATTTGCTCCATCTCTCCGCTCGAGTTATTGCATGAGTGCTGATAAAAACTCGGGCCAAGGGAAAAAAAAAGAGAAAGAAAAGAAGACACAAAGAATGAATTTAATTTAATCTCTGAATAAAACCCTTTTCTCCAATACACATTAATAAGAGATGAATGGACAAGAAGTTGTATTTTAGCATTACTAAATTTAGTCATTGTGATTTTATTCAGCCTTTGTTCAGACATCAGACACCAGGTAAAATATGGGGTCCTCTACAAAACAAAGCAGGGTTTTTTTTTTTTTGGTCACATGTGACATTTTTGTGATTTAATCCATAATAATGGAAAACAAAAAAAGGGAAAATTATATTCTAAATGCAAAATTATCATTAGAAGGCCCTGATTTGTTATTTCACCTGTATTTAAGCTTTGTCATACACCAGTTTGTCCACTATAAGCTCACCCTCACTATCAAAAGCTTTTGCTTATTGGTGTCTGAAGATTCAATGTCTCCCACAAAGGCGACAATCAGAGCAATAGAGGAAATATTTGAGGAACTACAAAGATGTGTTAGAATCAACACAGAGATCTTGCGAATTCCAGTCAATTCTTATGAAGATCTTATAGCTTGTGTGCATGGGTGTTTGAGTCATGAAGGTACGGCGATGATGCTCAGTGGCGTGAGGTTTTAACCTTTTGTGTGCACGTAAGTCAATGCGACATCAGATTCTGCAGTAATGATGCAAGCAGGCTTCTCCTGCTTCTTTCAGTGTGTCAAATATTGTCAAACAAGGACACATACAGTAACGCTCATCATGGAGTTATTCTCTATTTCTTCTATTTTAACTTGAATCAAAGAAATGTTATTGCCGTGAATCTTTTGAAACAGGACATCGAAAATATTTTTATATTCCAGTAATTTAAGATTTGTGTGAGCGTGTGTCATTTGGCAAAATAGCTCATTGACGTCCACATTCTTAGATGTTAGTTGGATGTTCAAGATCTGTTTGTGCAGGGATGTATGATTTAATGTCTACATGAAGCCATTTTTTCTTTTAAAGTAGGAGCATTTTGCTACTAATCTCTATGTTTGTGTGTTTTAGGGTTTCTGTGTGTGCTGAGGAAATGGAGGGTGAGAGGAAGGCTGCTGCAGCTGTTGCCTCCACAACCATAATTCATTGTCGGTCATGCTACAATCTAGATTACATCTCTTGCAGCTTAAAAGTGTATTTTCCTATAAACAGCAATCTGCAGCTCATAAAAATTCATTCTGCCTCAGCATAAACAATCCCCTTGTCCTCTCACCCTTGCATATATATGTGTGTGTGTTTGTGTATGTGTGTATATACATGTATTTGTCCGTATGGCATAAACAATCCCCTATACTCCCGTCAGGAACACAGAGTGATCCATCAGTTTCTCCACAGAAAACCAATTTCACTGGAGATGTTCAGTTTTTCTCAGACACACACCACCTATCGTTGCAGAGAGAAAAAAGAGGAAAAAAAGTGGGAAGGACACACACATACACAGAACAGAGGAAGATAAAGGAAACGGAAAAGCACTGGCAAGGAAATGGAAAGAAGAGAGACAGAGACATGCAAAATGGAGAGGAAAGGTGGTGGGGAAAAGACAAAATAAGAAAGGCCTGTCCTGCTGCATTTAATAGAACACACTGTTATTTGCCGTCTCATCAGTTCAATATGGACTGTAAAAAAAAAAAAACAAGAAAAAAAAATCATCTGTTGCCTTGCACTCATATGCATAAGAAGTTGACACATAGTCCCTTTCACATGGGTTTTAAATAACTACACCAAACAGAAAAAGACACAGTTTTACCCTCGCAACAGTTGCGCTAAAACAGTGTAACAGAGAATAAAGATGAAAGACTCGAAAAAAGAAAGAATGTTTTCCGCTTTTGACCATTAAATGTGGAATTATGAGCGAGGAGCAAGGCATGCAGCGGCGGCCCAGTTTTGCCTTGCAGAAGCGGACGGATGACAACATAATTACAGAGAGGCATCTCATAACACGTGATTAAACAAACAATGCATGTCATCTCTTCCTAAGGTCCCCGTTTCGAGTGTCTTTTGTTTTCATGCATGTGTCTCCAGAAGAAAGCGGTGTTGCATGTGTTCATGCTCACAGGATGGATAAGGTGAGTCCATATGTGGGCGCACAAAGATGTAGTCAGAGTGAAGTCATTGTATGCAGGCAAACAAGAGACAACAGGCTAATGCATCTTTGCAGTAATGGGCCTAAGTTGAAACAAGATGAGAAAGGCCTTCATTTTAGAGGAGCTGCATTGCCACTAATGACTAGAGGGCCTCCAACTGCCATCTCAGCCTATTATAACTTGGAGATGGCTCCTCTATGTTTTTAAAGATGAATACAAATTAAAACGCATTAGGCTACATTCATTTGCGGTCTTTGGCATATAGGCCACTTTTGGTCTGAGGGCCACTTAAGGCTGCCTTATTTCTTCAAATGACCTTGAAATCAAAGAAAGCAAGTTTTAATGATTTAGAGAGCTCTTAAAGACTCAAAAGGAAAAGCAACACAGAGTCTCATTAAAATCTTCATTCATACATTAAAAAAGCTTTTTGTTACAAATGTTCCTGCCAAGAAGCTGAGTTGATATACAAAGAGGACCTTAATAATGCCCAGCATCTGAGCCAATTTGATGTTAACGCATTTCCTCATATGTTCAGTGCTGATTCTATAAATAAAAAGGCATGCTTATTTGGCTGTTGTAGAATTTTTTCTTGTGAGTTTCAGGCCGCAGTGTGTGAGGACCAACAAGCTGTGGAGACTTGTGATTCGGAGCGGGGGCCTGTGAGTGACCTGGGGATTGCATAGTGTCACTTTACATTTAGCTTCTATTTGCTCACCGCCTGCTCTTCCACTGCACATGGTATATTTCAGTTTGTGAGCGAATATGTGTGCGTACGTGAACAAAAAGTGAGACATATCCCATCAACCCTTAAAATTCCTTCATTCCCTCCTCCATTGCTCCCTTATTTCCCCATCGACTCAGCGCGCCTTGTTAAAACCTTAGCGTGGCAGCTCAGCGGCCTTTAAAATGTAAAGTGATATTACAAAGCCTGACACGACAATCGTTGTTACCGTGGTGTTGTTTCAGGGGTCCAGTGAATATACAGAAGGCTTTGGCTGTGTGGAGTTAACTAAGTGTGTGCCAGACTGTTCAAGTCGTGGGTTCATTTCACTCTAAAGGAAAAAGACAGTGGCAGTATTTGTTCGTTACAGGTGTTAAGCATTGCAAACGCCAACCAAAAAAGGAAAATGTGTCATATTTTTCAATGTTTGGCATGCGGATCCAGCCCCTCCATAACTTCGCCTCTCATGTGTTTAGTTATTTACAGCCCTGACAACAAAAAGCCTTGAACTGTTCAGCAAACTACACAGCACCCTTTGTGTCACAGGCAAAACAGGAAATCAGGCTTTTGTCCGCTCGAGATGGCATCAAAAACACCTTGTTTCATCTGTCTTAAGCAATTCCTTCTTGACGCCTTCACACGTCCCCATGTGGGGCTGTGCTGCTCCTCAGAACAGATTGGGAAACAGCACGATCTGCCGGGGAAGTCCCAGCGGGCTGCCATAACATGCTCGTTTGCCGACGCACCTCAGTTGCACCGAGCCCATGTTTGATTTCTCTCAGGTCGCCCCTCCTTTTCTTTTTCTCCTGCTCTCACTCTCACTTTACTTCTGTCACCTGCTCATTTCGCTGTCTATATCATCTGCTTTCTTTCTTTCTTTCTTTCTCTCTCCCACTTCTTTTTTCTTGTCCCTGACACTCAGTCAGTGTCAACCTGTTGGCTTGTCTGTATGCGTCTCCTTTTCTTTTTCTCCTGGGCCTACCTCCTTTTGTCTCTCACACTTCCCCCTCCTCCTTTTTCACTTTAAAATACGTGTTAGTTGGCAGAGTGTCTTGTGGAAATGCCAGCAGTGATTGTATCCTTCATCCACAAGGCGGTAATAAGTCAGGTGTACTCCTGCCCCCTCCATTTTCCTCACTTTCCTTCTTTCCTTTTGTACTTCAGAAATGAGGTATTGCAACAGTAAACAGTGAAGGCAGGAAGGCGAAAAGAAAGATATAGAGAAAAAGATTAAATTGCTTTTTCTTTCATATGCTAGTTTGTGCGTGCCTTTTGTTGACACCTGACTAAAACCAGGGAAAATGCTGTCAATGTTTATTTACCATGTGTCTTTTTTTTTGCCTATTTCTTTGTCCTCTTCCTCACTGGTGCACCACTAATGGCACAAACAATAATCATAACATAATTTACTAAGAAAGAGTAAATAAACAAATAAGAAAATCATGCGGAATTCCCTCCTGTGGGCAAAACATTGCAAAGTTTTGCAGAATGATAAAAAGATAAGTTGGAAAGTTGTATTACACCTGTTTACCAGTAAAAAACAACAACAAACAAAACAGCTCCTCTTTTTGGTGCATACTCCAAAATACAGCCAGCAATAAATAATAAGATTTCATGTTGACTATTTGTGCACGGGGGACAAAAGTTCCATGATTTCTCAGGTGTAATACTTTGGTGGATGAATCGCAGGTGTGGGAGATATTGTGTGCTGGATGGAACCCAGGTGCAGGAGTTATTTCCAGTCTATGCTGTTAATCACCAACCTGACGCTGAAATATGGCTCGCATTTTAGCGATTTTAAAATAGTCCCCTTGGCTACATATACTAAGATAGGAAAAATAACAATAATAAGGGCAAGTCAAGATGTCTCGTGTGGATGAGTGGACTGTTTTATCAGCATATCTGGGCGCAAAATTTGCAACATTATATGAACTAAAAGGGACGAGGAGAATGAGTTTTTTTGCACATGTATGAACAAGTTGTGATTTAAAATGTGTGTATTGATGTATCGAGCAGAAACACAAAGTCTAAAGCATACTCAGCTCTTCTTCATTTTCCTCCATTCAGTTCTGCTATGATCCCTCGAAGAGTCAGAATGTCACAAAGGTGTACATTAGAAACAGACTGTCTAAATATCCGATTATGAGCTGTTTATCCTCGTTAAATGATGACAACATAGTTACGCCAATACGCGAGTGGCCTCAGATGTGATGGTGGTCAATATCTATTGACAGACAAATCATTGTTGTTGTTCTTTCGTTTCGTCATTGTCCAGACCCAATGCATGAGGGGCTAAACTGGGAGTGAATGTGATTGGATTTTCAGTCTCCATCATTAAATTCCCATGCGGGGAATACTAATTCCAGTATTTAGTGCGGTGATGCTAGGGCTTGCTTTCATCTTAAACTGATTCCAGTCTAATTAGATTGGGCATGTGGGGGGTGGTGGATGTATCCGTCTGGACTAATCCCTGCCTCTCTGTCCCAAACATTGTATTATCCAGAGAAAATCCATTGGCTGCAGGCTATTCAAAGCCAGATCTGCCTCCACTGTAGCCTCTGTACTGTATCATCTGGAAAGCTGTGGCTTGGAGGGTGCACTGTGCAGTGAGGGTGGAACCTAATGGTCATGAGTGATGTATGGGTTGCAGAAAACGCCATTTAGAATTTACAGTAAACCTTTTATCGTGTATTCAGGGCAGGACCGCTCGCTGCTGTGGCCTCTTTTGCAAAGCTGCATCTAAACTATGAAATATTCTCTTTTCAACATGCTTTAATATCATTATTATTATGACCATTTGTATTATTATTACAATAAAACAGTATCAAATTGGGTGCCCCGGAATAAACGTTGATTACAATTTTGTTTGGCCTTAAAATAAACAATGATTTACTTTTCTTTACTCTCAGAAACACAAAACAGCTCACATACACAGCTGTGCCCACAACATCTTGTCATCCTGCTTGTGATTAACTGGCAGACCACAGTGAAAATACAGTGTAAAGAGGTCCTTCTTCTAGGCGCTGAGAAGGCCAGAAAAATGAAAGGCCTTCAGCCATTGTTCTCGACAAAGGTCAATCGCAATTCAATCCCGTAATATGGAACAGGGGGGGTTGTGGGCTAACATGGCAACTGCCTGCGTTTTCAGAGTGAGCAACAGGAAAGGACCATTCAGCAGAACAGTTGCACCCTGTGAGCCGAGCACATTCGTCAAGGGCGAAGGGTGAACTCAACAGAGGAGAGAAAAAAAAACACTATTTAGGCTTTTACATGTCGCGGCTGTTTCACCGCCACACACTAAAGTGTGTATAAAGGCCACATCTGATTTTGAGTGAAAAGATTCTCATCCTCCCTTTTTATTTTTGTTGCCCTTGTGAAATTTCATTAGGTGGATTTAACAACTTGTGAATGTCGGCTTTCTCCGTGACCCTGACACTGGTGGCGGACACGTCTCGCTGGCAGGGTGTGATATATTGTGTTAAGGTGTTCCTGAGGTGCAATTTTTAATGTGACAGCCTCTGTTGACCTCACATCTAAAAATGTCACCCTCCAGTCTGACACTAGCATCCATTTTGCCTTGTAATAGAATTTTAAAAGCAATATACAGTCAAGGCATAAAACACAATGTATAACAGATCTATCAACAAGCGTAAAATTATTATGCTCATTTTAACCAATTTTAGGTGATGACAAATGTGTTTTTGCTGTCCATCTGGTAATCCATGGCTGTGATTTATAATTGTGGACACTGTGAGGGTGCTAAAGCAGCACCTGATCAAATTCAGATTAGCAGATACTTCCCAGCATAATCCCTTGCATCTGCTTTAAATCAGATTACCACAAATAACATAATCATGTGAGGCACCTATTATGTGATTCAAACTTTAGTCTGTTAGTGATGGCAATGGGAGGTTGATATATTTTCTGGTAGAGCTGAAGAAGCGGGCAAAAGATAAAACTGAAAATCCACAGCAGTGTGTAGTAAATTCTCAAGTTCAATCTAAAATGCTAAACTCATCTGGAGCTGTACAAGAAATATGTGATTTGTTCTTCAGATGTTCAGACATAATTAAACCCTGAACTATTGCAGAGAAGAAATAAATAATATTTGATGAAACCAAACTGGTTTGCAGATACAGTTTTTAATGTATCACAACAATGAGCAACAAACATACTTGATGAACTATTTCCAGAAGTTGTTCAAATACCATCTACAATAAACGTCATTTCAACTATGACAACAGGTCTGTGACAAAATAAAAAAAAAAAAAAAAAAGGTTTCAAAACCATGTTATTACCGTGATACGGTACAGTTGAGACCTCAAACAGTACAGTAACAAAAACTAATGCGACTACTCTCTATATATAAAACATCAATAACATTTTTGGTTTAGTTTATTTAAAGTTTTAGCCATAGGGGCTTCTTCTTATTAAAACCTCAGGGTGCATTTCCTATGTAACCCAGATGTTGTAGAGTACATATTGTGTAGGATATGATTGCGCCATGAAAATCCCTTTGACATCCAGAAGAACAATTCCAATTTCAACCTTTTGAAGGCTGTCCCCATGAACATGACACAATCCATCCATTTTTTTTAAAAAGTTCTTTTTTTTTTTCTTTTTGGCTGCTGTGCAGTTGCAATATCTATGTACAGTTATATTGTTGGACCATCCTTTTTGTTGGTTTGTTAGCTTTTACCAGTCCTTGGTGTGGAAAGCGTCTTGTCTGATGCTAGCATCTTAGCACATGATGCTAGCTGACAGTTCAGTCTTATAATGCTGAGCCACAAAGTGGGGAAAGGCAAAAAGCCAGAGTTGTGAAAGCCTTTGGAATCAGGACAGTCGCTTATGTTTGTACAATGGCAGAATTGCACCTTGGGAGGCCAGGATGTCTCTTATGAAACACAATCGAAAAGTGTCTTCAGGAATAAAGTAAATGTAAAATACTAAAAAATCAAAATAATGACATTTAAAAAGCTCACACAAAAAATTAAAAACTGACATTTTGCTTTAAAACTTTGAAAAAAAAACACCTTTACAATAATAAAAACATAAGAGGAAATGTTACTTGATTTCATTGTTTGAAACAATAACTAAGCATGATTTGATTTAACCTGTCAAACAGTTGCATTACATGCTACTTGCTCATTTCAGAATAGGAAATACCAAAAGCAATACATTTTTGCATTTCTTCATATTAATAAATTTGTACCATGCACAGCCAACTACGAATATGTACAACAGCTTAGCTTTCTTTGTTCACAAGCCTTTTTCTTTCATACAAATAGCCTTCTGTTACTTTGGAATGAATCACACTGGTTACCAAACTAGAAAGTGATTCGTAAAAAATTGAACACCCTTTGACAGCTTTCACATTCTTAGTTCCACAGCAAAAGAAAAAAAGAGAGGAAAAAAAAAACACAAAAAAACAAAACAAAAGGCTAAGCAAAGCAATTAATGGATCAGTATTTTGTCTGGTTGAAATTGCGAGAATCTATGGCAAGCAAATTAACATTACACAGTAGCAGCAAATGTTGTAAGGTAATACTTTGCAATGCGGAAATATTAAAATGTAGACTGTAACTGTAGATCATCAGAAGTGCCCAGAAAAATTGATGGGAGGACGTTAACCTATGCACCAAGTGACTGTGTATAGGTGTAACACTGTTTTAAATCCTACAAGTACATGAAAATGTTTTCAATATACAACACAAATGCTGTTGTCCCCCTCGTAAAGCAGCATATTTGCAAACCTACGGTAAATGATCATACCTTTTTAAAAATTGTGACCAACTTGTACCTTAACAGTTTCAAGTATACAGTACTGCTTTCTTTGATGCACCAATTGTTAAATAGGTCTCTAGATTGTTAGGCATCAATCCTGTAACAAATATGGACCGATATGCTGCTGCAATAGACAAATAATAATTAAAACACGTACATACGTACATACATACAAACAGAAAAATTCTATTAAATTAACATATGGCCTACTCAAATAATAAAAAGACAAATAAAAACAAAGTAAGTGCACTATAGTCCAGACACAAGCAGGTACCGTAACAGTACAGCAATTCACAAATGAAAAATGTTATATTCACATAATCCGAGAGTCTATCAAAACTAGAGTTATTACCTCTTCAGAAAAGGGTGTGAGCAGAGGTAAAAGTGAGAAGGTAAGAGTTGGCACAGATTAGTATATACTACAAGAAAAAAAGGGGGTGGGAAATAGATACAGCTTGTTGGAATACAAACTGGCAAACACAGGGGCATCATACACATTTACTTCACCATTCTAAATTCCCTCAGTGGCAAAACCATACTGTCTTTGTAGGGCAAAACTAAAAGGATATGCACATCATCCATTGTAACAGTAATATTGTCTCTTGGTACTCTATACACATCAAGGAAATGCGTCCGATAAAGCTTGACATGTTTTGGTTATAAGCCAAGTGTACCCAGGCTTGTTGCTGCTTTAACAAATGAGAAATGTTATGTTCTGACCTGAGAATTTAAAGCTACTGAATTACACCTATCTAAACTAAGAGAGATTCTCTTTGAGGGTTCTGGATCGTCATCCCATACAGTACATGCTAGCATTTGGAAAACAATCCAGCTGAGGTGCAATTTGCTATCGTGAGAGTTTTTGGCTTGAAACAAGCTCCCCAAGGGAGCCTGTGGGATTTTTTCCAACTCCATGTTTTTGTATACAATATAAGCTCAGTCAAGCATCTGCAACAGTTCTGTCCATAACAAAAATCAATCAATATCTTGCCAGCATATCAATATGGGAAAAACAATCCTGAGTCAATCATTTGGTACTGTAATTTTTTGGGTTAAGAGAAACTTTGGAACTGCAGTTTAAAAAGTCTTATTTTTTTCTTTAAGCAAGGGATCCTTTTGTCACTCCTACACACTGAACATATCCATTCTGATACTACTGAAGCTCGCGTCTAGGCCAGAGGCCGGCTTAGCCTTGACTTCCAACGCATTATCTAAGTCATCCAGCTTCTGGCTTAGCTCATTGTCAGACTCATCTGAACAACTCTCGGTGGGTAGTGAGGTTGGAACCCCTGAGGTGCTGCAGGAAGTTGAGGTAACCGTTGAAGGTGAGGAGAGGGGGGGAGGGGGAGAGGCAGACGGGGAGGAGGAAGAAGCTTTCCGGGCTGGGGTGGCCTGGAACAGGACATTTGGCCAGGACTTCATGGACAAGCGAGAGAGATGAGGAAAGGTGTTATTAGAAGAAGCTGCAGACTGCGAGGTAGATGTGGTGTTAGGAGTAGGGGAGCAGACAGAGTGAGGTAATAATCTAGTATGCTCTTTGGCATTTCTCATTGCTTGTTTGATTGTTTTCTCTTTGTGCAAGCTCGACTGAAGGTGTTGGCCAAGTGCTTCATTCCCGTTAACAACCACATTGCAGGCAACACAAGTGTAGTTGCTCACTGCTTTACGAAGCACTGTCTCTTGCGGGTCAGTAAAAGGATGTCCGAAGTAACAGAAGGACTTCTGATGACGTACCACTGAATCTTCATCAGCAAAAATCATCTGGCACTTCCTGCATATAAACTCATGCTTGACGGACGGTACAATAAAAGCATCTGGAAAATCCATGGTACTTTTGGTTTCTGTTTTCAGTTCTTCTTTTGTGCTTTCTGTTGAAGAGCCTTTGTTGTTGTTATCCTTAGCCTCTATAGCTTCTTTTGGTTTGAAAGAGTTGGCTGTGGTGCTCTGTATACTGTGAGGTGTCTTCACAGGGGTTGATTTCTGCTGCTGCTCAAGTTGTTTCTGCTGCTGCTGCTGTTGCTTCTGCAGTGAATCCTGTAGGGACTGCTGGTACTGCTGGTACTGCTGCAGGAGGGCGGTTGGGGAGAGACCAGCGGCCATGGCAGCTTGTGGAACTGCTGCTGGGCCATATGGAAACAGGCTCTCTATTCCACACAGTGGGGGAAAATAGCCCCCTGTCTGGACCCCTCTGGGAAGCTGGGGAGAGAAACAGTTGGGAAATCCAGGAAGAAAGTAGGGCAGGAACTGCCCCCCAAATAAAGAGCTGGGATCACCTGCGGCAAGAGCATTCTGAAGAGCTTGAAGTTGCGCGGCATCTAGATGAGTCTCACTTCCTGGTTTCCCTGAAGCTGGACATGGTTTCTCCCTTTTTTTGGCCATGCTGGGGGTGTCTGGGCGGGAGCCACTCTCATTCTCTCTGTCCTTCACCTTCATTTGAGGCGGCTTTCCTCCGTGTTTCTTGCTGCGGTCTCTCTCTGTGTCTTTGCCTTGCTGCTCTGTATGGTTTACTGCTGCCAAAGGTGTGGAGGGAACAGGAGGAGGAGGAGGAGGAGGAGGTGGAGGAGGAGGAGTCTGCAGAAGAGTCTTGGTTGGGGTAGTGCTGAGAGACATGGCAGGAGAGGGGGTGGCTGGTGTAGGGAACCCAAGCATGCCAGCACCGGGAGACGCTAAAGCTGAAATACAGTGGTATATAAATATGGAAATATTCAATATTTAAATATTCAATTCCAAATCACTATGGAAAGTTGTTTGTATAAGGTAAAGATGATCAATTTGAAACTGGCTGAGTCTTGTTAAGATTTTGTTATGGAACAAAACTGTCACATGCGCTTTATGATAATTTCAATTCTCCAATATATTACAATATAAATATACCAAACCTATTATAGGGGGAAAACAAAGACAAACAAAAAACATAATATAGATACATTTGCTGTTTAAAAAAATCTTTAAATTTGTAATTAGCAGTTCAACTTTGATGATGACATTATGCATGCACTTAATCCCACCATTTTTGATTTTAGAATAGAATTTTAAAAAATAAGACTTTTGACAAACACCACTGTGATACAGAATTACCAGTAGTATAGTAGAATAAAATAGTGCATGATAAAGCTTAATTCATAAAGCTTCTAGTCTGTTTAACAGTTTTTTTTCACTGTTTGTCATACTAACTCACCAGGTGTGTTGGGTGGGAAAACAGGAAGTGATGATGGACCGTTGACCCCAGGAAGTAGCACTGGTGGAAGGCCAGATAACCCTGGGTAGCCTGAAGGTAGGCTTAGGCCATGAAGTGCATTATTGTTGTCCACTGAAGTCTGTTGCTGCTGGCCAGACAGGCTGAGCCCCTCACCAGCTTTCTTCATACGGTCCAGTTCTTGCTGGGCCATCAGCTGACGGACAGTGGTTGGTGCTAGGTAGTCCTTTTCTCTATCCACCTGGTTTCCCAGGGTTTCTTGCACTTTGGTGATGTGCTGCTTGGAAAAGATGTGGTCTCTGACAGACATCCGGGCAGTGTACTTTACACAACACAGTGTACACTCAGGCCTGGGTCCCTCTGGTGAGCCTTGACTAATCATAAATGGCTTTCCAATGTTAATCTTGAACTTCTTCTCTTTAGCACGAGCATTCTGGAACCATACCTGCACAACACGCTTGGGAAGTCCAATCTCATTGCCCAACATCTCACACTCTTGCATTGTAGGAGTGCGATAGTCACTAAAACAGGCTTTGAGCACTTTAAGTTGCAGGTTACTCATCTGGGTTCTAAATCGCTTGTGGCCTGGTCGATCTCCTGCACTGTTGACCTTCCCAGACTTGTTGAATGGGTTACCTGACCCAAAGGGACTAGGGGAACTGGGATCAGTTAGGCTTGACGATTCGCTCATGTCATTGTTTTCATCCATGTCATCATCTCTGTAGCTAAAGTAAGAGTCACAGTCTTTTCCAGAGAAGCTAAGGGAAGGGCTCACCATGCTGAATTGGAACCTTTCATTGCCACCATCAGAATTTGGGATCAGGCCACATTTGTTGTCACTCAGCTTGTCCCCTCCATTGGCAGTCAGGCTCTCAACCTCATTGTTATTATACTCGTCGCCAGTCGTAGCATCACTAATGGCTGTGTTAATTGATGATGTCTCATCAAAATCCATCTTAGTGAGATCATAAGATGATGTTTCTGCTGAATTATTATTAGGCCCGTCAGTTTCATCACAGTTTTCAGCTTTTAAGGATGAAGGGCTTAAGAAGTTTTTTAATTGTGCCTCAGATGGTTTGACTGGAGTTGAGGATGCAGCAGGAAGCTCATACTCATTTGGCTCAGTCTTAGTAGGCAGCTGTGAGTAGTCAAAGAAATTATATTTATTTGGGCTTTCACCTCTTTCATTGTCTTGATTCATCATCGGGCTTGGCGGCAAGCTAAAGCCTGCTTGCTTAGCCTCATGCCAGTGTCTCGATCGTATGTGGCTATCTAGAGCTGATTTAGCCTTGAACAGTGCTCTGCAAAAGGGGCATTTCTTGTGGGACTGGGAAGGCCCAATAGCCCTAAACTGTCCCTTTCTCTCTCTTGCACGAGTGTTTTGGAACCAAACTTGCACAACTCTCTTTTTCAAGCCAACTTCTCGTGCAATGTGGTCCAACATCTTCCTCGTTGGGTTAGAGTCAAGTAGGTATTTGTCGTAAAGGATCTCTAATTGTTCCGGTGTGATGGTGGTTCTCAAACGTTTATCCCTGTGTTGCTCTTCTCCACTGTTTCCACCATCTTTATCATTTGTATTTTCCTCCTTGTCATCCAGTTTTCGCTTCATGGCTCCAGAGCCTACAGCAGAGGCCATGCCAGAGCCACTCTGGGTGGGGATTTGGGAAAGCCCCCCAGATAACAACTGGCTAGCCATTAGGGGGTTATTGGGGTCAAAAATCATATAGGGCATGTCAATAGGCCTTTCAAGGAACTGTGAGTGAAGGAATTGATTCTGGGCTGCCAAGAAATGCATATGCTGGTGCTCTTGCCATAGCTCCACAGTGGGGAAGGCAATCTTACACTGGTCACATTGGTACTGAAGCATTTGGTGGGGCAGACTATTTGTAAGTGAGGAAAGGGCCAGGGAAAGTGGACTTGAGGGAACTGCAGCTGCTTGAGGCTGGGAATGGGGTCTTGATAATTGTGGCTGGGGAGTTTTCTGTGGAGGTGGCTGAGGTGTGCAAGCCTTAGATGGTCTGGGTTCTGGTAGTGACTTGATCACTGGTGAAGGGGAAGTCTCAGTTTGTTTAAGTTCACTTTCAGAGGCAATATCTGGCTTTGGGGAAGTTCTACCCATCGTAGTACGAGGAGAGGCCATTACAGGGGAGCTTGAGCCAGAACTGGTGGCTGTTCCTGTTTGATAGTGTTTGGACGACTCTGCAGGAACTTGGAAAATCTTAACAGGACCCTGGTCACTGTCTATGTATTCCTCACACATGCTGTCCTCATTGCACTCCTCATCTTCATCCTTATAACATAGCTTTTTCTGGTGAGTGATAAGATCGAAGATGCGTGGGAACACAATGTTGCACTTTTTGCACTGGTACTGCATGTTACTGGTTCGGATATATCGTTCATTAGTCAACTCTTTTTTCTCACTGTCTTTACAATCTGCCTGGTTCTCATAGCTCTTACGAGCCTTCTGGCGGGCGTTCTGGAACCACACCACAATTACTCGCGTTGGTAGGTTGAGTACAGTGGAGAGCTGCTCAATCTCATCATCCTTTGGATAGGCGTTAGTGTCAAAGAAGTCCTGCAGTACCCTCAATTGGTAATCAGTGAATCTGGTCCTGGATGACCTCTTGTTGATGGCTGAGTCAGATCGGTAACAGTCCTGTGCACTGAGCTGGGGCTCCAGGCGAATATCTTCCAATGTAGTGATGGGAGGAATGTTGAAATTGTAGGGAGAGTCTTTACTACGCTGCCTTTCTTTGAATAGGGTGTTACGGAACCAGTGCTTTATTACTTTTTGGGGAAGGCCAGACTTCTCAGACATCTCTTGAATTTGCTCTTCGTTAGGGGAATTGTTGATATCAAAGTTTGCACGGAGAATCTTAAGCTGATCATCCGTGATACGGGTACGTGGTCGCTTAAACTGAGACTGGCGGAGGAAGTTTGGATCAAGACCCAACTGCTGTTGGCAGAGCTGAGTGAGGTCTGTGGAGAGAGAGTCCATAGAGGGCAGCTGCAGGGCCAGCTGAGGGGGTAGGCCAGGGTGCTGGACAGACTGCATCATTAAAGGTGGGAAAAGGGGCAGATCTAAAGGAACAGGGAGCTGCACTTGGGGTGGTGCAGGTGGAGCAGCAGGTGGGGGTGGAGGGGGTTGTGGTTGTGGTGGCTGTGTCTGGTGAGAGGGTTGGTGTGCGGTCTGATGGGAAACAGGAACTGGTGAAGGTACTGGTGTTTGTGGCTTGGTCATTGATGTAGAAGGTGGCTGAGGAGCCGTAACTGGGGCTGGAGCATTTGGTGGGGGAGGAGGAGGAGGCGGTGGTGGTGGAGGTGGAGGAGTCTCAGGTGAAGCAGGGTTGATTGGATAGAGTTTGTCATAGGCCTCTCTGTACTGTTGAGCAAACTTTTCAAGCTCCACATATGGGAAAAAGTGACTGTGCACATGTTCCTGGTGGCTTTTTAGAATGAGCATATTGGAGAATAGCTTTCCACACATCCCACACTCAAGCTTATCAGTATTCACATCCACTTGTTCAACTCCATCTTTGTTTTTCTTTTGATTTTTTTGTCTGTTTTCATTGTACTGGATGACAAGCTCAAATCCAAAGTTTTCTAACAAAGCTTTGGCTGCATTACCCCTCGCTCCTGACACGATACGTGGAGGGGGAATCAATGGCTCTGAGAATGTTGACTTTTTATGGTCTTTGTTGTCTTTTCCTCCATCATTCATTGCATCCCCTGCATTTTCCATCTTTGCTCTGTTTTCTTGTTTTTCTAGGTGGTCCTCTGCCTCTCTTGACATCTGTATATCTGACACAGTGTTAGACTCTATCTTGGGCTTGTGGTTCTGCAGTTGCTGGTTTTTCTGTTGCTGGATTTGTGACTGTGTCTGAGAGGCTTGCTGCTGCTGTTGTTGCTGAGCCTGTTGCTGGGCCTGAACCTGCTGTAACTGGTGCTGCTGTTGCATCTGTTGTTTCAGGTCCTCTAGGAATGATCCTGTGAGGCCAGGCATTCCAAAAGCTGCTGCTGAGTGCAGTGCAAGTTCTGGGCTTAAGTTGAACTCTGCTCCTGGAATGTAGAAAGGGAAGAGGAACTGTGGCTGTTGAAACTGCAGCAGTGCCTCTGGGGTCATCGGAAAATGGGGGAAGAAAGCTGGATTGAGGAACTGAGGCTGGAAGAAAGCAGCCTGTTGCTGGAGCTCATGCTGAAGCTGCAGCTGCAGCTGGGCTGAGGACTGTGCTGACTGATGGTTGCTTGCCTGTGCTGAAACATTTTCAGTAGTTGTTGTTTGTTTTGTGTTGCTGCTGTTGTTGGCTTCTTTGGGTTCCACAGTGTTTTCTTTGTTAGAAGAGGGTGTGCCACTTCGACAAGTGTCTGAGTTGCTAGTATTCCCTTGTTGCGCACTTGGGCCTGGACTTTTTGCAAGTGCTGGACCACTGGTGCCAGTAGCACTGCTGCTACTACTCGTATCAGTTTTGGCTGTTCTTGCTTTGGTCTGATGGAGTACTGACCTCATATGAATTTCAAGTGTTGAGCTTTGGCTGTAGGCAACATTGCAGATGTTGCATTTGAATGGTTTGTTGTCGATGGTGTTGGTTGTCTCTTGTGGAACTGGGCTTGATGCCTCTTGAAGGACCTTCTTCAACTTATGCAGATGTGAAACTGAATTATAGTGGACTAGTAGGATGTTCTTCTGGGTGAAGGATTCCTTACATACTGTGCACTTATAAGGTCGAGAGGGGTCCAAGAATTTCTCCATTGTGAAATTGGGCCCTTTTCTAAATGGTAGGGTCCGTTTTGGTTCTGCTCCCATGTCATCTAGCAGAGAGCTGCTGTCACTTCCTGTAGGACTGGGCTTCTCTTCCTGGTCCATTTCATCATCTTTGTCCAAGTCGTGTTCAAAAGCCTGAGCTTCCTCCAAGGCCCTGGCTTCACTCTCAGTGATATCTCCATTCAGTGGCAGATTTCCTATAAGCTGCTGCACCTCAGCCTCACTAAGTTCAGGATGTCCATTTTCCAAATGCTTCCTGAGGGCCAGGAATGTCCTGAAGCTACGCTGGCAAAGGCTGCACATAGTGGCTGCTCTGATGGCATGATACTGTGAATGTATCTGAAGCTTCTGCATTGTCTTGAAGGCCAGACTGCAGTGGTTGCAGCGATATTTGTAGACATGACGATCAGACACTGAGAGCTGCTGTTGTTGCTGTTGTAGTCTTTGGAGCTCACTCAGGTGGTCTTGCAGATTATCAGGGGACTTGCTATCATGTCCTAACCCAGTGGTTCTCTTCCAGTCTGGGGCCTCTGAGGCCTCCTTTGGAGGCTTGAGTTCCTCCCCCTGCAGGTCTAGTTCATTCTTATCTTGAATGGTCAGCTCATCCTTTAAGATGTTTCCTACGAGAAGAAAATAACAATTTGAAGTGATATTCACTTGTTATTATTTTGTCATCTAGAAATTGTGTATTTAGTTGCATAATTTCAAGGTTAATATTAATACATTAATAGATGATGCAAAATAATTCAAGTTCTATGTCCTGCTCACCATGAGACTTTCCTGACCCATCATTAAGAGGAGTAGAGGAATCCATTGAAGACAGACTTTTCTCTTGTCCAGTTTTAGGATGCATGACATTATTTGGTGTGGCTGTATCAGGTCCAACAACCTATCAAAACCAACAATATATTTTCATCAGTATATGAGTTGAAAATAATGACATAAGATTATATAAATAGAATTTATGGCACTATTTCAAAGGGAGAACAAATGCATGGGGAAGATTTTATAGGGTTTAGAAAATTATAGCATTTTCTAATTAATTACAATCAAATTTCTAATTAAGGATTAGAAATTTATAAAAAAAAACACAACAACTTTGTTTTAAAAATGCAATATCTTTTGGAGATAACTTTCTAAATTGTAAAACATATTTTTGCTGACATGTACATATACAAAAATCTTATCACTTCTACATACAGTCAGAATCAGCTTTTCCACACAGTCAGGAGCCACACTGTGAAGGTGCGTGAGATGCAGTTGCAAGTGAATCTTGTTGCTGAGAACATCCTGGCATAGAGGGCAACGGATCACAGGCTGCATGGAATGCTGGGACATCACATGGAGCTGCATGCGGTTGGCATCTTTACTGCTGTAGTTACAATATGGACATTGCTGAACCTGAAAAATCAAGAAAATACACAAGGTGTCTCAGTGAATGTGGATAAATAACTTTTCACATCACTGGTCAGGCATCACCCTGTCAATATCAACACTTTTATCAAGGCATACATGAACCTTATAGCCTAACCCTATATCTGAAAAGTCATTTTCAATTTCTTATATTCCTCACTGTCTATTCACTTCATCATAACAAATTCACCTCTCCCCACCAAATCAGAAGGCCACCTCAACACACAAAACATAGATCAACCATGTTTCAGCTAATTCACTTAATTCTCTCAACTCATGCAATTTTATAAGTAGAAAACACGATTGGCTGAAATTTCTAATCAGGAGATTACAGATGACAAAGGTGTGTACTCTCCCAAGCTATGTCTTGCCCTCATTACAGGGAGTACTTGAAGCATAGCTGCCTCCCTACCACCTGTTTTAATAGAATCCATTTCTGAAATGACTAAGTCCTCCCTCCTCACAGGGCCCAGAACCAGACGAGCTAATACTTCATAATCTAATTTAAAAGCACATATAATTTAAAGAGATGCAAAAAGGGCGGAAAGAAGCAGGGAAGTGAGGCCTAAGGCTAGTGCTGGTATTCCACTTAAGAATACAAAGGTTGGCCTATTGTGCTTGATGCTAAAAAGCTCTGTCAGGGAGGGAATGGTAGGATGCATTTAACCCTTTGAATGAAAGCTGGCGCCAGCAATTGTTAAATGCTTGGCTTAGCATTTCTGCTTCTTACAGTTAAGTATCTTCCCATTAGCTCATCCCACAGTGACAGTGAAGATTAGATTTCATTAGTGCTTATGAACCTGCCTCATTAGTTATTAACTCCTTGGACATCCAAAGACATCCAAATTCCAGCAAGTATTTGAAGCACAAAGTTAGCTCTCCACCCCAAACAGATATAAACACCACATACCACAGACTTTATTGGTCAAGGAGAGAGAAAAAAAGTGAATTCATGGTCAACCTGTACCTTGTATTCCTAAGAAATAAGTTTTCTTTTGATTATCTGCAAACTTTTACCTGGTCATTTGCTGAGGTCTTCCCCTCAGCGGACTTTGGCCTTTTGGGTGGACTTTCAATTTGCCGATCTGGCAAGAGGGAATGTTTAACCATAGCATTCAGTCCAGTAACCTCTTTGGATATGGCATTCACACCTAGGAGACAGAGAATGTAAAACATTCAAATGAAAAAATCTGAATTAGTGAAATTTAAAGTTGCATTACACAACTTTATTGTGAATATTTTTTATTGATAATTAAAAAATATGACACACAAAAAGAAAAAAAAGATCACTGAATAAATAATTAATCAATTCATTTTCAAGTTGTGGCTTTTGGAATGTGAACTGCATCAGAAAGATCAGGGTATGACTTGTATGACTAACAGGAATACTATAATAATACATATAATAATACGTAAAATTTTACAAATTTGAGGGACTAAATTTAAACTGTGACACTTTGAGGGGGTATAAGATTAGAATTTGATAAACAAGTTCACAAAATCAACATTCAATGGGGTATAGGTGATGATTAAAAAAATGATTTGACACCAGACAACATTAGAATGGATACGAGCATGAACTGTATAATTCACATTCATATACACTTATGTGGTTTTGCCCTAAGGACATGTAAAATGGGAAAAACTCAGGCAGGCTCATTATCACAGCACGACATACATTAAATGTTATGGTAATATTATACACTTCATTAGTTCATATACATTTCCCCAGCTGCCTCAACAACTCCTGAGTCTGTATGAGATGCTAAATTTTCGGGCTTGGTCACGGCTGGTGGTACAGTAGCAGTCCTCTTTGTGTGTGTCTATTCGTATGTGTGCGTGTAAGTGTGTGTGTGAGACGTTAACAGCAGGGCTCAGTGTGGAGAGATCAGCCTCTGGTTGTATTTAGTAAATGCTGCAGCCACTGATAAATCTTTCATTAGCCTCATCCTAAGATACAAGCCGTGCAGGGCCTGCTATATTCTGCCACTGCAATTTACCCACTCTGCACAACACAAAGACACAGCAACAGCAACTTTCCCTCCCTCCTTCCCTCCCTCTTCCTTGCTCTCTTCCTCCTTCTCTCCCTAAGCCATCACCCCTTCCTCTCTCTCTTGCCTACCCTCCCTCGTCTGGTCACTCAAGGCAATATGTGAGCCTCACTCTTGCGAATCAACGCTTCACGCTAGATGCACAAATGGAAAAAAAGGGAAATCAAAGCACTGATACATGGAGAGGGGGGTTGAAAAAAAACATTTTGTATTTCATATTATTCTGAGGCTCGTGTTTGTATTGGGCGCATATCAATTCCTCCGGCCCGTTCATGCATTTTAATTCTGTTGCATTAAGTAGGCGTTCCACTTATTTTATTTGTAATCCCCTATATCTGGAGCCTGAAATATTGGCCTGTCAAGGAAAGTGACAAGAGAGAGGGAGGGAGGGGAAGAAAGGAAGAAAGAGAGAAAGAGGGGAGGAAAAAAACACAAGGGCACAATGTGAATTTCCAAGAACATCCGCGAATTGCTCTGCAGCTCAGAAGAGCGAGGTAATCTCGTCTTCCACTGCTGTGATGGCCCTGCAGGGCTTGTGAGTGTGTATATGTGCATATATATGTGTGTGTATACGTGCCTCATGTCAGGCCTCTGACACTCCATTGGTCAGATTGGCCCAGGCTGGAAGCACCCGTCACATCACCTGACCTTTCCAAAGCCTGCATCCCGCCTCCCATATTTATTATAACCATTTCTAATTTCAACTTTCAATTTTTGCCTCCGTCTTCCAGTCAATTTGCAACTAAATTACATCCCTGAGAAAGGAGATGAGGCGATTGTCGGACAAGAGCCTGCAAACACATTTACAATGTGGCAGGGGAAGGGGCCCACACATCACCATTGATTACTGTCATGTTGAATGTAAATGTATGTTTGTGTAATGTGTGTGTGTGTGGGTCTGTATGTGCAACATGAAAATCTGTCCTTCTGGTTTAGATTTGTCTTTGACCTAGTGCTTTCATCAACACTTATATAACTCAAATGAAGAAAAACAGTTGGTTAACCCTGAATGTTGAGAGAGCCGCTCTCAGTTTAGCCATGTAGGAGCTTTGAATGGCATATCCTGACAGTAGATAATAAAAATGTTTTCAGGCATGTTTTCATATTGTAGATTGTCTTCCAAAGATATAATCACCTGTAAAAAAACAACAACAAAAAAAAAAACCAACAATATAATGGAAGACACAATCCACATTTTTCTTGTTAATTCATGAAAGAGAAATAAAATAAATCCCTCTGTCTGTTTTTACCTTGGTTCATATTTTGCCCTCCATAATGCATAGATAGCTAAAACCATTCTAGAGAAATAATGGAAGAGAGTGTGATTGAGAATAGCACATGGGCAGGAGACTCCTCTCATTTTCCTTTGTCTCCAAAGGAAACCCCACACTTAATGACTGTCCCCCCACCTACTCTTCCCCGTCCTCTCCCCTCCTTTCCCACCTTCCGTCCAGCCCTTCTCCGACTGAAGTGGACAGGCAGAATAAACCTGAACCCCCCCCCCCTTCCAACCACCCTTCCAACTCCACCAATGACAAATGTCTACATGGAGCAGGACCTTGCTTGATTAGATAAATCAAAAGGTGATTTATGACACTCAAGCGCTTTTGCATTGCAAGGGGCGAAAGAGTGGTGCACACACCACCCATCTTTATTTGCAACTGTCAATGGTGTTTATAGAGCCACATATACACACAATTGCATACACGTAGGCACTCAACGCTCAAAACAATAGAGGAAAAGACAGGAGAATCTCTGAGAAAAAAAAACATGGCGAAGAACAAAGAAATGATAAAGATGGACCACAAAACCTGTAACTCAGCCTCAGCGTATTTCTATCTCAAAGTCAAAAAGCACAGGAATCAGGCCCATAATTCTATTTTAGAATCTGCCCTTTTGCGTCAGAAAGGGTAAGACTTTGTGCAAACCGAACCAATCAAATTTGATTTTTACATAAGCAAGCATATCATTGAATCCTCATATCTCAGTAAATGCTCCTGAGATGAAATCTCAAAACAAGATTTCACAAAAATTAAACTGCCCCTGCTGTAATCATTTTTTCCTCTTTATTTTTTATAAGCAAAACAATACCACAGTTGATTCCACGCATGTCTTTTCATGTCATGAAAATACAAAAAGCCCACAAACATAAAGTGGAGGGGGCTGGGTGGTTTGGATTTAGTATTCAATTTAGCTGTCCTGAGCCCTGGCAGACTGGCTAGCGTTACAGAGCAGTAAATCTACTAGGGAGAGCTGGCCAAAGCGGGCCAGGGAGGGCCGACCAGCATGATTTACTGGCCTACTGCTCTGGGGTTACGCATTAGGCTGACCTCTGGTCACCTGATAACATTACAGCAACACACTCTGAACCTCAAACTCCCACTGAAGCACTCAGCAGGCCCAGATCTAGCCGGAGGGAAGTATACAAAGAGATAAACTAGGAAAAAGTGAAGTGGAGAGAGGCAGAGACATGGTCAGATGGAGAAGAAGGAAAGGAAAATAAAGGCTATTAAACAGCAGCTGTCTTGTATAGTTTGCGTTTTCAGTGACTAGCCTTCCTTTTTTCTTCCATCTCCACCTTGTGTTCTAATGAGAGATAAATATGAGCATGGCCTTGTCACATTTGACAAATTGTCTGAGACATTCAACAAGCTGTCATTACACAGAAAACTCATGCACAAAGGAACTGCTGCAGGCTTGTAATTAAACATGCAAATATCTTTAATATATTTTAATCTCATCTTAGAGAGACAGAAAAGTTTGCCAAATTTGCAAGATGAATGCACATAAAAAAACTGAAAATATTCTGAATATGAACAAGCTAATGTGGAATATTTAGTGCAAGATTTTGCTTCCATATAATTGCATTTGGTTTGGCTCTTCACAATTCAAAATTGTACATGAAATTAAAACATAGCATCCGACTCCAGGAATGATGAGTAATTTCTTTGCTAATTTGAAGCAGGTAGAGATCTCTAATTTCCTTAGGCAGCCTGACAGGCTCATTTCTATGCCGGGGCCTTTGTTTAGTTGGTTATTTATAAGAAGTAGGCCCCTGAGCTATGGTGGGGACATGTGCCATCTACACACACAGCACAAAGCTATCTGGAAGTAATCCACATCAAGAGCATTTGCATGAAAAATGTAACATGGATTATAATTAATCTAAAGTGACATCGGATTAAAAAAGACAATGTAAATGAAGCAAAGAAAAACAGCTCTCTCTGTCTCTCCTAGACCCTCCCCCTTCCATCTCTTTCTCATTCTCTCCATCTATCTCTTCCCCTCTCTATATATCTACCCTTCTTTGTTTAAAGGATCTTAGTCTTTGAGATGAAGTGCACAAACACACTGCTCACTTGGTCACAATGTAATCCCTCCCTAGAGATGCCCATATGGACACACACACACATACACAACTAAGTACACACACATATCCCGACATTTCAAGCTTGTCTGAGATTTGGGGCTGATGGAGACGATGGCTTTTTTAAATAGAAGGGAAAATAAACAAGGCTCAATCATAACAACATGCTGACACACAGGGATCCCCTTTTGCATTTTCTGGGATTTGACTTTCTGAACCCAGCTTTAATCCAAATGCTAAATAAGCACTGACAAACCAAGACAAACCAGCACCTGACCCCAAGACGATTTCCCTAAGAATTCACAAAAATAAATAGGGCATACATTCCTGCTTATTTAACGGAATTCAGAACACTTCACACAAGAATAAGTGTTTACAGTACGAAGGCATGCTGTAAAAGTGGGGAGGGGCCTGGACTTTCTGTCACTTTGTCTTTTTGCATGTGTTCCCTGGTGTTAAATGACACTGGCGGTAATATGCAGCGGTAAATGCACGGATGGTGGTTCCCCGCCAGTCCGTCAGACGGGCCTGTCAGAGAGATAGAGCTGAAAGATAGATGACTAGCTAAACTAATAGGCCCCAGCCTCACTCAGCTCTCCTTCTGCCTCATTGAGCCTCACATTATGGTGCTAGGTATGGCATGCTAGGAAGAGGAGGTGGAGAGGGAGCTTCAGATGGATAGAGCATACAGAGGGCGGGAGTTGGAAGGTGTGTGCGCGTGTGTCAGAGTCGGGAAAAAGGAGGAGAGACATTAGTAGAGGGAGAACGAATGAGAACCCCATGCAATGAGAGGAAAAGAAAAAAAAAAAGGTGTGGAGACGCCCCATGTAATATTCATTCCCAGCCATGGATTTCCATCTCATACATAAGAAGACCATATGAATTCTTATTTGAGCAAATCAAATCTAACAAAGCCAGGGCTATCCTGACCACAGCCTCGCAGCAGAGGCATTATATGCTCCCTACCTCGCTCAAAATAACAAAAACACCAAGTCTCCTTTTTATAGATCGTCGCCCCTCCCTCCTCACAACATTGCCATTTGTACAAATGAATAAAAAGTTTCTTCTTTGCCCTTCCTATCGTGTGCCATTTTTCTATCCGAGATAATGCTTGCGATAGGGTCACAGATTGGAGAACAATTAAGGGATGGATTGAGCTAGGAAAAAAATTGGAGAAAAAGAAAAATGCAGGGAGGATTCTGGAGAAAAAAACTAATTTAAGGGTTGCAGGGATGCAGTGCAATATTAGAAAAACATATACACAGCCCCCCCATCTAATCCTGCGCTTATGAAAAATTAATATGTCATCGGAGAGGGCACAAGAACGAGAAAAGATTAATGCAAGGCGCTTATAAATTACAAGCACGCAAACTGATTTGATTAAAAAATAATCTGGGGCCTGGACATTGCCTGGTAATATCCACAACACTCAACTTATCCCTCTCTCTTTCTCTCCTTTTTTCTCTCTCCTTATTTCTCTCTCTCCTTGTCCCTCTTTTTCTCTTTCTGTCAGATGGAAACGATTAAAGCAGGTCACATGGAGGCTAGTAAGCAGCATTCACATGTAACACACACGTTAGAATCTTATCTGAAGGTGAGACGCTGATGAAGGATAACTTAAAAAAAGAGGACAGTATTATGGTTTATATGTACTTTGTGTGCCCGTGTGTGTTTACAGCGTGTGTGCGTGTGCACTTACGGTCAGTTCTCCTATCAGTCAAGTCTCGGTCGGTCAGGTTGAGCCCAGGCCTTGAAGAGGAGCGAGGAGGTCTTTCACTGTCCTCAGAAGCCTCTTCTGAAAAAACACACAGATAGAAAGACTTCATTACCCATGATGCACCTTAAAAAAAACAACGTTAGATAGCCACGGAGCAGGCACTGATAACTTGGTGATAGAGGGTAGATATGGTGAATAAATTCATCCTGCTCTTTATTTCAAATTTGGGTTGGACAGATGTTTTTCATTTATTCTATAAAGCTGTCAATATGCTTTAGTACTACCTCTGTAAAAGTACATCTAGCATTAAGACAATTACAGCCAACAAAGCCTCCTGCTATTGAGACAAAAAAAAAAAAGACAAAATATGAGTAGCCAAATCACTTAGGGGACCTTTTTAGGTCATGCTAACTGTACATAGATAATGTGTCAATGTATTTCTGTATACCTCAGTAAAAAAAAAAAAAAAAAAGTGTGCACGCACGCACACACACATACAAACCAACACACACGTGCAGTTCTGTACTATTAGCAGATTAGCCTGCCCATCTCTGAGAGTTCAGCCCCTTGTTTGATAATTCTGTGTATCTGCAGTGTTCTGCCAGTGGATTAAAGTGTGCGTATGTGTGTGTGTGTATGTGTGTATATATATGTGTCGCCAGCACAAGCTAACACTAATCCTAGCCGAGCCCCAGCGCTCCCTTTCATCCAGCCATCATTTGTCTCCGGCTGGGCTGATGTCACTTTGTAATGAATTTTGAGCAGTCTGAGAGAGGCCAGATAACCAGACATACACACACACACACACACCTACACACACCCCAACAAACATATATATACACACACATATGTATGCACATATACTGCCTCCATCTCAGGAGTAAAACAGCAATGCAGAATCAAAGTGAAACACTTGCAAACAGGCATCAAATCATACACACACACACACACACACACACACACACACACACACAGACACACAGACACAGTATAATTTTCAATGACATACACACAAACACACAGAAACTGTTAAAAATTTCATGTCTTTTAAATGGGATGGGGGTGTGGGGGTGTGTAAGGGGGGTGGGGGGGGTCACCACAAACCCCTCACTCTGCACGAGAATGAAACTGGTATGTGTCTGTGTACGTGTGTGTCTGTTTAAAAGAGCTGTGCTCATCAATCCTGCACTGCCTTAATAACCATATTTTACAATGCACACACACACACACACACACACACACACACTGCACTCACACAGACTCATATTAACAGAAATCCAGGATAGGCAACACTGAGGTCAGCTTGCATTTGCATACAATCACTTTGGCCATTGTATGATATGGAAAGGGGGTCTGCGAACCCCCCTTTAGAAACATGATATCATTAACCCTTCACGAACCACTTCGTGTGAACACACACAGAAAGACACACAGACCGAGCTCTGGTGCCATTGCTTCAAGCGGCAACATATTAGTGGACATTACAAAAAGCATGACACTGACATGGCGGATGCTGGGATAGATCGTGGTGGAAAATTGCTGTTGTGTTTGTTGTGCGTCTGCATTCAGGTACATTGTGATATTTTTTTTTGCACTAACAGACAGGTATGCTGTGCTCTCAGTCTGTGTGTGCGCACATGCACGTGGGTATGTGTTTGGGTGTGAAAGAGAAAGAGACTGGGACTGCACTCTGCTCCTGATGTTTTATTAATACATCGGTGACAACGGAGATGAAATATCTCCTGTCAGCCGAGAGAGCCCAGGCTGCAGAAATTGCAATTTTCACCGCTGGTGCTGCAGCGTCCATCTTCGTATTTTAATTCACCTCACCTTCATATAGAGGGAGAGAGAGGAGGGATACCGCTTGTGTGTGTGTGTGAGTATGTGAGTGTGTGAGTGGGTGTAATTGTTGTGTGTGTGTGTCGTGGATTTGAAAGTCCTTCATCACCGGTTTATCTTTTCTCTATACTTGACTTTTGTTCGAAGCCAAGGAAAGGCAAATGGCACAAATCGAACGGCATGTTTCACAGAAGCGTGAGAGAAGAAGGGGGGAGGGAGCAGGGTAGAAACAGAAATACAGAAACTGAAACTGAGCTCTTGTAGAACCCACATACTGCAAGGTAGGGACAATACTATAAATGTAATGTATATAAATAAATGCACACATACACACACATATATGCATTTATATGTAAAAAAAAATGAATAATAATTGGAGAATAGTACTATTTCATATTTTCAGTCAATATACCAGATTAACTGAACAGATTTCTGTTTGTATAATAAAGATATAAGAACATACTGTAGTTTATTATATATATATATATATATATATATATATCATAAAAATATGTAAACTCTGGATTTTTGGGTCTGTAACTAAAATATTGATGTGTACAAAGTCAGTTTGACAACACTTTTTCTTGTAAACTTAATCGGATGTGATGCTTACAAGAAAAATATTAGCATTTTTTTATTCCTCTGCTAAAATGCAAATCAGACAGCTTACTTTTGCAAAGTAGAATGGCAATGAGGAAAGAATCATATAGAGCAGAGAAAGTGGTAAAAACTGCAATCTGTGTACTAAACCATTTAAAGTAACCTCTAGGGGGCAGTCTACCTGTAGCAAGAAAGGACGGGAGAAATGATAAGACAATGAACAGAAAGAAGGAAGGAGATGAGGGAATGAGGGTGAAGAGTGGGTGAAGAAAAAGAAAAAGAAAGAAAAAGGAGGGGTGATCATCTGGGCTTCATCAGCGTTTTTTTTTTTCTTTCACTCTTTTCTCTTTCTAGTCAGTTATATCTGTGGTGTGTGTGTATGCATACAGGGAATGTGTTTCCACACTGAGGACATTCCCAGACGAGCCCTCTCCATACATCACCTCAGCGTCTGCCCTCTGACTGACCCTGACAATAACCCATTGCATCTGTGTGTACGTGGGCGCGTGCGTGTTTCGCTTTGTTTGTGTGGATGTGTACCATTGATCAAGTGAGTGAGACAGTGACTGCATGTGTTTGCATGTGAGACGTCATGCGCGAGTGCGTGCGTGTAGACGTGTGTGAAAGAGACGGAGGGTTCTGCAGGAGGGACTCTTAACCATCAACTTAATCGCTACCAGAGGACACACAGAGGAAAACTTTCGCAGTCACCTTCCTCTGCCTCTGCACGTGAGCACACACATTTACACGCACACACATATACAGAGAGAGTGATCCAGGCTGTGGAGGGTGTGTGATTTTGGCAGCCTGGTGGGACTCTCTTTGATGTGGGTCAGTCGGAACATTAAAGCTGGCCGGTGGGCTTGAGCTAACCACAGACCCTGGCTTCGATTACCCTGCAACTGACACAAGCCTATATTTAACCGTTAAAGATTAAAAATAATTAAGTGACTCTTGATCAGAGTTACGGGCAAATCAGTTTAGTTTTGAATTTAACTATTAGTTGGAAATCAACGTGACCAATTAGGACTTTGGATGAATATCCTTTGCCTGTCCAGTATGAAACTCCAGAAATCCTCAGCCACGCTGAGTTTGGATGGTGCTTAAAGAAATATCAGATGTTCTTAAACAGTTCCTTAAAAAATGTTCACATATTGCTTAGATTTCTTGAAACAAAAGAGTGAGGGGAAAAAAAAAATCGACCAAACAACTTTCAGATAGATATATAAAGTAGGAAACAGCGAAAGATATATAGGAAAGAGATGTTTGAAAAGAGAAAAATGGAGTAATAGACATATGGGAGATGGAGGCAATGAAGAATGTATTGAAAGTGTCAGCACAGTGTGTTTGTGTGTGTGTGTGTGTGCCCTCTAGCTGTATAATGACCTGCTCTGAGACCACTCACTCCCCCTCCCGTCTCCCCCTAAGGACCCATAACCGCCATGCCGGGTCATTATGTGCCCGGTGGAGGACTCAGTCATACAGCACACAACTGCAGAGCAACGCCAAGCCAGGAAACTGGACGCAGAGGCTCCAAAATGGCTGAATTCATTAGCTGGGCTGAGCTGCCTCTAATTTGCTTCCTTAGGGCTAAGATGGTGCTCATTAAAGGGGTAAAGGAGTAAAAAAGAAAATCTCCTCCTCAACATTTTGTTTATCTTAAATCACAGACACCATGAAAGTGGAGCATCAACTGAAACTGTAATTGCTGCCAAAGAAAGTATAATAAGAAATGGAAGAGGAATGCTATAACAAACAGGGAGAAACTATTACTCTACAGCTCTGACTACAATATTGGAAGTGTGTTATCTGTCTAAAAATAATAATACAGACTCGGAGCTCTGTGTCCAGCGTATCTGTGGTAGTAATGCACCCTTAATGTTTTGCGCAACACCCCCGACTGCCATGTCTCCCCAAGTTAGGCATGATGTTGATGCTGATCACTTCTTACAACACTGGTCACGTCCCCTGTGATACGGTGTGTACGTGTGTGTGTGTATTCGAGCAGCGGGGGCCCTGTGATGTCACATTCCTGCGCCGCGCGCGTGGCTCTAGTTTGGCCTTTTGGTTTTAAGGGGAAAGCTTTGAAACATTACACCATCCCACACAGTCACAGCCATGCGCACGCACACACACACAGTCAAGGGCCAGTGGTAATACTGCCAGAGTAATAACCTTACAGACTTACTGATCTCCCCCCCTCTCGTTCTCTCACCCTCAAATCTTTATTTACCCTACTCTCCCTCTTTATCCCCCCCTCTTTCCCCTCGTTCTCCCTGTACCTTTCCCCCCGAATTTCAGCGCGTTTAACAAGCATTTAGATCTTAACCAGATGTTGTTAATGTAGCATGTCTAAAATACTAAACATCAACCCAGCGGAGAGGGTCTACAGCTCCTGCACAGGGCCTGGGAATAACTCACTCACACACACCCGTACACTCACACACACCCGTACACACACACACATATCTACGGATGAAACTCTCTGCACATAACACACATTTACTCCCACACAGCTTTCACTGTATTTCATGCACTAAAGTCCACAGCCCACATGCTAACATGTAAACACACCAGCACAAGCAAACACACGTGTTTCCATCTGCACTCACACATCCACCCACACTCAGCCATTTATTGTTAAAAACACATGAGAACTTATTACAATAGCAAAAAAATATCTATTGTTTCAGATCGACTCTGAAAGAGAGGCAATGGGATTGTCACATTTAATTTGCTCCCGGTGTGAATGTCAATAAGTTGAACTGACAGAATAAGCTAGAAAAAATTACTTTTGTGTTAAAAAAAAAAAAAAAAAGCTTGTATCAGCAGCTCCAAATTTGCTTTGTTGTTGTCAATTATGACTTCCTGAGACACTTCATTGTATTTTCTTTTGCTCAAATTGCCCGCTCCACTGTCTTGGAGGTGACTAACAAAACACCTATTACTCTTTTGAAAAAAAAAAAAAAAGTGGGGGAGAAAATCATATGAATAAACATAGCCAAGATTAAAGGCTTGCATGTCTTGCTTGCTGCGCAGACAGAAACTGTTGTTTCGTGTTAAGAGGGTTTCCATTTTCACTGCTGTGGGCACTGGGTGTGTGTGTGTGTGTGTGTGAGTGGAGGGGGGGTGTTGGCACAGTGATGTTAATGATTCTTTAATGGCAAATACAAAAGGTTTTCACAGGGCAAAAATACAGCTTCAAAAGGTTCAGTGGTTAAAAAAAAAAGAATAAAAAAAGAATCTGCAGCAACACCTGGCTTCATACAATAGGTTAGCACAACTACTGTACACCTCAACACATGCGCACACACACACACACACACACACACACACACACACACACACACACACACACACACACACACACACACACA
>JBBBVU010000019.1:16337124-16353810 GCA_037177055.1 Atherinosoma microstoma
ACACACACACACACACACACACACACACACACACACACACACACACACACACACACACACACACACACACCCCTCCCTCCCCAACAAGCAGGATCTGTTTTAGATTTGAGCCAGTGCAAGAGCCATATCTCTACCTTATCTCTGCTAGCCGTCAGAAAACAGAAAGCTCCATGTTTCCATGCATTAGACTCCCGGCCCCTGACACGCCACTTGAAAATCTCACAGCCCCTCAAAATGGCTGAGCAGCAAAAAACAAACAAACAAACCAACAAACAAATAAAACACCAAAAAAAACAAAAAAACAATGAAGATATTATTTAATCATATGAAATACTGGCTGCACTGATATCCTTTTTAGAGCGTGCTCTGATACGGCCTCATATCAAAGAAAATGTCAGCTGTGAAAATTATGGAAATGAATTTTGCCGTTGTGACAACAAATGCCACCCAAAATGTGATCACAAAGCATCATTAGCTTTATTTGAAAAGCAATCAAAATTTAAGGGGCTGTGACATTTTTCACCCCCCCCCCCCCTGACCACTTTCTAGGTATTAAAACACCACTGAGATATCCTGTTGTGAATTTTTGGCTCCAATTATGCCACAGCACTTCTCGGATGACTGTAAAGGGAAGTATTGATTCTCCTTGAAGTTGTAACAACGGAAAAAAAGGGTGTGGAATATGTTAACAATTTGAGAAAAAAAGAAAAATCAATATTCAAATGACTTCTTATATTGATTTATAATTAAGTCTTAATTGCGGCTCAGCTTGGACTTTCTAACTGCCCTGTGACAATAGCTGGGAAAGAAGATAGGGGGAACATTATTGATACACTTTAACAGTGGTGGTCGCCCAGACATTGATTCAGCCACTTTGCGGTGCCTTTGGCATGCACATGAGATCTAAATTCACATGCATTCGAGAGTATGCGCAAACACACACACACAAATGCACATGCACGTCAGAGCAAAGATTCACACACACACACCTTCATGGACAAACAAAAACACACACTTAAGTGGACTAACAGAGCATAATTAACCTTCATCCGGGAAAAGTCAGAGCTGTCTTATCTAAAGACTTTACTGCGCATATGTGTGTGTGTGCATGTGTGTGTATCTATTGTAATTACACTATTAAGTGTGGAGCTGATTGACTTCAGATGGAGTTAGGTTGGAGGTATCATTCTGGACAGTATAAGTGAATGAAAAGAATGTGTGTGAGTTTGTGAGTGAGTGCGAGGTGGACGCTTGTTGCGTCCGCAAGTCCACATACAGATTTTTAAATCATGCATTTATTTGGGATCTAAGCGGGAATGCCATCTCTTCATGTGCTTCAATCCGTGTGGCCATGTGAAAGCATGTTTACACGTTCACATCTTTTTTTCGTGTGTATGTGTGTGTCCCTCCCTGTGGGCCTAATCAGGTATCAGGTACCTTTTGTTTTGGGAGCTCATTGATGGATGAAATCTTTATCTGTGCTATTGATCAGGAGGGTGCGGGTCCTAAACTGTCTGTCGAGCTGCCTGCCTGCTCCAGCTCTAACAAGATTGCCAGGGCCGAGTATATCAGTTAACATTTAATCAATGGCAGCTTAAGACACTGGGGCTAAGGGAAAGAAGCCCACCGTTTCAGCCCCCTGCCCCAAACCATTACTCGGGATTGAAGTGGAGCAATATGTGGGTGTGTGAGGGAACTCCAGATGATTACAAGGGATTGGGTCTGGTTGATCACATGTCTTCAGGGGACAGAGGTGTGTATAAGTGTGTATTTGGGCCTCGCTGTTTACAGGCATGCAAGAGCTGGCTTGTCAATAAATGTTAATATGTCAAAAAAAAAAAAGCTGGGGGGGGGGGGGGGGGGTTTTAGTCTTTCTTAGGCTTCTTTTGCGACTCTGAAGAAAAAGGGAAAACTGAGTGAAGTGACTGATGTTTTTGAAAAAAAATGCAATTTAAATCAAGTCAAGCCTTCAATTTGAACATTCCTGTGCAAAAATACACACACACACGTACACACAGTAGAAGAAAGATATGACATATCAGGCAACACATGATTTTTTTTTTCTGCCTCGCTTGCAAAAAGCCCCCTGATGGCAAAAGCAGGAGAGTCAGCAAAAAAAGAAATATGATCAGTTGGACTTTTTTCTTGCTTTTTTATTTTACCATCAGCTCATCTTGCAGTAAATGAAACCACATCAGATCTAAGGAGCAGATCGTTCGTCTCCCATCTGCAACTTTTTCTTTCATTTTCTTATTAATTCTAGTACCAGCCATCATCGTTATCATCAAATCTCATTTTGTGAGAATTAAACATGTCCTTGCGGCCTCTGCCTATGCCCTGCATACAGTATGTGCGTACATTTCAGAGTGAGAGAGCGTGGTGGTGTGTATGTGTGAGTTTTCGTCAGACGGTTGCTCTGACTGGGGAAGCCCCTCTTACGTCCCTGTCTTTCGTCCAAAGCCTAGGAGATTCCCACCACCAAAAATCAATGTTTGTGAGAGCATATGTGCGCCTGTGTGTGTGTCAAGGTTTTGTAAGACAAATCTCTCCAGCGTGCGCCGCTTTAGTGCTATTGAACCGGGCTTCGATCACTCGGCCACTGTGAATAATGCAAGGGAGGTTACTGCTCACTTACAGCACAGGATGCTTGCATGTGTGTATTGTGTGTGCATGAGTATGTGACAAGGATGGTCCTTTTTGCTTTGTGCAAATGCAACAGGGCAGCTCTTCGACGTTCCTCCACTTGGCCCTCTTAATCTCATGTCAGATACAGGAACTCCCACATTGATACTGTGTCTCTGAGTGTGTGCTCGAGTGTGTACGCTGGAGGCTTCTACAGTAGACAGGAAGAGCTTAACTCAAGCGGACAGCTCAGGCCTGCACTTTGACACACCCTGACTCATTACATACAGCAGGCACACAGCAGAATATTGTCATTAAAAAAGACAATTAGATATGAAGTCAAGGGAGCATCACTTACACACACAGACACACACGCCTTCAAAAACCACACAGCACGGGAAATCTAGGTGAACACACTCATCGTCATATCCCCGGGTATATGAAGCAGAGATATTAATAATCAAGATGGTAAAGAGTAATTAAAATGATTCCGAATGATGAGTGTGTATGTTTTGAGTGTGTGTTTTTTCTGTTAATTAAGCTGAATGATTTGATGTGACACAAACCGTACGTAAGCTTTAATGGTGTCCTATACTTGATGTGGCTGGAGGGGACAACAGTTGATGGGGCTATAGGGAGAGACAGCACAACGAACACACACACACACACACACACACACAACAAAACAGATCCAGCTGTTCATTGGCTCTGCCTAAGAGGAGCATCTCTTTTTTCGACATAATTATCTGTGTCATCACTTATGAGGCAATTAAACAAACATCAGTTCCCATTTCCTCCCCCTCTGTCTCTCCTCTCTTCTTGCTTTGCATCTCTCCACTCTCATGCCATCTGTTCCGATCTCTCCTCTCTTTCTCTCCTTCATCCCTCCACTCATCTTCCTCCTCTCCTGCGTGACTCTAGACAAGGTTTCAATTTCAGCATGCTGATTGTCTTATTGCCGACTCTATGCATGTCTAACACTTACTGGCACTCTGGAGACCAGCAATACACACCACAGAATGCCTATTTCACTCCGCATGTATCTGTTGAGTGTGTGTCCGGGTTTGTGTGCGTGTGCAAAGGGGTGATGAGGGTGTAAAATGCCTATTACGCCGAGAGTCTGGTCTCTCTTACACTGAAGAGAATTCTCTGGTGCCTAAAGAGCAGAAAATTGCAATGCTCCTCTTCCTCACTCTCCATTAACCTGCTTTTGAAACAAAAGCCTGGGCAAGGTGTGTGTGTGCTTGTATGTATTTTTGTGTGTGCATTCCTGCCCATTAGCTCTGTGCATCATCATGGGCAAAGCACCTTGTAAGCCTAATCAAACAGTCAAGCCATCATCTTTTCGCCATATATCTTGTGTCTTTTTATTTCTTTCCACCTTTTACCTTGTACAGGCTATTTCTTTCACTCTCTACCTTTATCTTCTTCAGCATGTCTTTGTCTCTGTTCAGTCACCTAAATTTGGCAAAATGTATATTTTTATGCCCTTAAATGAACTTGTCACTCAGTTTTTTCCTTTATTTTTTCCATCCTTAAAAAAAAGATGTAAAGGGCGACAGAACCTTATGAAGAGCTTCAAGATGACTAAAGCAGCAGGCATATTTGTCTAATTTGCACAAAGACATCCACATCAAAGCACAAATCAAGATCCATGCTCATTCAATGGATTTTTATCAGTCCATCCATTTCTTGTTCTTTTTTTTTCCCCGGCATCCTTTTTCTCTCTCTGTCACATTCCTCTTTCTCTCCCTCTATTTCCAGAGCGTTATTAGGACATGATAAAAGCAAAAGGGATGTCATGACACAGGACCCCCTGTTAGCATTAGGAGGTGGGAGAAAAAACGAACGAGAGAACGTGGGGGGAGAAAAGAAGATGAAAGAGATTTGTCTGGAAATGATTGCTCACAAGGCATTGATTCTCTGCTTTAATCTCACACAGTGTGCTCAAATTTCCTATTAGGGAGATGAAGAAAAGAAGCGAGAGGGAGATGGGTCTTGCTCACATAGGTGGGGAGGTGAAACTTGGCTTGTCTCTCAGTGTTTCTTTGGGCAGACAAAACATACATTTCCCTCATTCTGGAAAGAGAAGCGCTATCCTGAATGTTTCTTTTTTTAACATGTGCTGCCTTGCTGTAATGGCCATTAGTCTGCTGTAAGTAAACAATGGAGGGGAACAGCTATTGCTACTGAAACCCCGGAGGGTCTCACACACACACACACATGGAAATGCACATGCACACACATACACACACTCATGACAAGCCTCTGACAGCTGCTCTTGCTGCAAAGCTTCCTTCGGTTAGCGATGATTAGCCTTAGCCTATAGGTAATCAATAGCTGCTATCAATTCCATACCTCCTATTGATGGATGAGGTTAAAGAATTAGAGAGGAGAGTGAGGAAACAGGGCGAACTGGTGGGAGACTATTTTTTAGCTCTTCTGAGGACTAGGCGGATAACACTACCTCATAATACTCCAGCTTTCTTTCTTTGCATGTGGTTGTGAGTGTGTGCATATAGCCTGCTTTCAATGTCCATCTGTGAATTGTATCATTGCTGTCTGAGATTAGTGGCTGCTTGGACCCAGTGAGCGTATTGCCTGGTTACCGTGGCTCCGGCTTCACACAACCCTCCTCCCATCACCGGATTGTTTGTCTTAATGCTGTGTGACATGGCCCATTGTTTTGTCCATCTGTGGTTAAGAGTCAATGGACAGGGGGTGTATGAAGGGATCGAGGAGGGAAAAGAATGGAGGTGAGGGGAGAAGAAAATAAAGAGGGGTGGTGGGGGGCATAAAAAAGGAGAGAAAAACAAGATGGGGACAAGTGCAGAGGGGAAAAAATATGGAGAGGGGAAAAGGGAAAAAGAACTTTCTAGTAAGGGAAAACATGTTTAAGATTTCAATATGGTTCCTCTGACCTTACATCCACTGCTTCCTTTTCCAGGAGCTTTCCAGGGGCTTTTAACTCCATATGGAGCAGGGCCTTGAGCTCTTTGTGATATCACCAAAGTGAGAAACATACTGGCCCTGTGACGCCAGTCCCCTCTTCAAAGGGTTAAGTCATATTTAGTATGCGTCCTCAGAGCTCCACGGCTTTGTATTGTAAATAAGACTAATGTGGCATTGGTCAGGTATGCTAATTCAGATAATCAGTGCAATTTCTGCAAATTATAACTGTCAGTGTGGTGGGCACAGAACCTTGGCGAAAAACATGAGGGAACAATTTAGCTCGGGTAATACCCCTCCACCAAAGAGCTGCTCAACTCCAAAAGAAAAACAATCGGCCTGAGCCCATACCGCCCCGACACACCATTTCAAAAATAGTTTATGGTGAACGAAGCTCATTTTTTTTCTGAGGCACAAGTCAGGCTGCTGCCCTTTTTTTTATGTGCACACACAGACCGCAAAGTAATTATAATTTGCTTGGATGGAATTATTCAAAAAATGACCACATCTTTTACTCCCTCAGCCATAGAGAGTATGGTTTGAAGAAATTTAAGGGTAAATTGCTACCTGCCGAAAATATAATAATATACATATATGAATGTGTCTTATTTTGATTTGACAAATGATTTAAAATGCAGTGCATTGTCTCCAAATAATTGCACAACGATTAAAAAAAAACAAAAAAACGACATACTTTAACCAAAAATCCTCTTGGGTAAAATCAAATCACTCTCATCAGAATAGTTCTCAGCAGGAACTGTATTTTTACTCACGTTGTGCACATAAAAATAACATTCCAAGTTTTTATTATGCGAGGAATAGATCCCATCTGACTGAAGTCTGGGGAATTTTACAGTATGTAAATAACTTCCTGATGCACAGTAAATGAAACAAAAAGGTCACAAATAAATATCTGTTTTAAATCATCTCTATAGAAACATACTAATATGCATTTTATCTGACAGTGCTCAACACAGACATCTTAAGTATTAATGCATGAGAAACGCTGCTCATCCTCTGCATAACTTGAAAGACAAAATGGCCACCTCTATGCTCTTCAATTCCAGTGGTTAGCTAGTTCTGGGTGTGTGTTGTATCCTTTCTCTAACTCCTCTGGGCATCCTTGAATGTTTATGTAATGGCCACAAATTACTGACACAAACCCTGGAAATAGACTTCTGTCTGAGGAGAGACCTTGCCCAAAAAAAAAGAAAAAAGAAAAAAAGAAAAGAAGAACCGCCGGAATGGCGAAACCACCTCCGCCACCCAGAGGAAAAAAAAAAGGAGGATAAAATGAGGGATTGAAATTGGGTAAGGAGGAGAAAAGCTAATATCTCATAGGTTGCTTTGGTGTCATCCCTTTGAAATGCTATTTGGGGAAACAACTTTGCCATTTCAAACATTGAAAACTGGATGATTGTTTTCTGTGTTCGCTCTGCTTTGACTTAGTTCAGACCAAGTCTGGGTTGAGTGCAGTTGGAAGCAAGGATTTCTGGTGCACTTGGAAACAAGCGTGGCACACTTTCTGTGTGCCCATATTCCATCACTTCCTTCTGTACGCACACAAACACATCTATATCCTCACACGAGCGTGGAGATAATAAGAGTGCATTAGGCTCAGTTTTTCGCCTACAGCTGCTATGTAAATGGTTAGCACGGCTACACTAATTTGACAAAAAACCAAAAATGTCCCAGAGCCTTATCACTCAGAGAAAACAAAAGGCTCTGGACACACTCACACATGCACACACTCAAATACACACCGGGTACACACATGATAAAAGTGTTGTTGGTCTCTCTAAGTCAGAAGAGGTCTTTTGTTTAAAAGGGGGATTCAGACAAAGAGGGTCCTCTCCCTCCCTCTTTAATGCATGTCGGGTGGTGGTGGGTGCAATGGGGGGAGGGGGGGTATAGAGGGATGGAGATGTGTGGGTGGTGGGGTGGTGGAAGGATGGATGACAGGCTGGGCTCTCAGAAATAATTACCTCCATAAGATCCCATCTTGCTTTCCTTTTTTTTTTTTTGGTGAGGGACAGAAGGAACACAGAAGGGGAAAAAAATGACAGAAAGTAAAGTATGCGAAAAAGGCCCCATGTTTCTGCTTGGTCTGGCTTATGAGGAGCTTTACACATGACGGAGCACAAGGCTAATGGGCAAGGATACACATAGAAAAACACTCAAGCACACGCGCATGCACCTCATCAGAATCTGCTTTGTGGCAAACCAAATGACCCAATGGTTGAGGCCGAGCCGTCGACACAAAGATCACTGTAACAACTCGACTTCAGAGGTTCATAACGTATCCAAAGAATCCAGCAAAACAAATTGTTCAAATTATGAAACTGATGATGGAATACCCATGACTAGCAATCTGTCATAGTTTTCTTTTTCATTTTTCTTTTTTTGGCTTAATCGTTACTAAAACAGCTCCATTCAGGGTGTAACTTCATTACAAAGCAGAGAAGAACACAAAAAAATCTAATTTTTCTAATAACTTTTGGACGACCCTCAAAGCAAAATGGCCTCCAAGTCCTCCATGTTGAGAGGCAATTCATTTATGCTTGCTCTTCTGATGCAAACTGGCATTTTTTATAAACTCAATTTTCTTTATCACTTATAATTGTACACAGAGAGGGACAGTTTATCTCAGAAATGTGGACACAGTAGGCTTTTTGTTTCTGGGGACGCTGATGGAAGATCATGGTGTATAGACTGTGACTGTGCGCTTGACAGTTTGGTCAAATCACAATGGGGGTATAATGGTACAGAAAACTTAAAAATAAAGGGTTGCACATAGGCATCTGTAAACACACGCACAGACACAATGCATCCCAAGAGTTGCTCCACTCCTGTCTATGTTGAGAACACCTATACCCTTGCAGTATGTCTTTGCAATACTTATCCTTAATTGGGCCATAAAATCAGCATCAAAATTGTTTAATGAAAGCCATTCACATGTACATAAAGTCCAGAGCATTAGAACTCTTATTCCCAAATGAGCCTATAATTATCTGGCTTGGCTCCAAGTCCCCAGCTTTAAGAGAAAGATACCGGTCAGCACTTAAATTAATCTTTTTCATACCAGTCTCTAATGAACAGAAAGTGCTCGAGTCAGGAGTTGTAGCCCCAGAAAACTAACAGCCCACATACACACGCACATACAGAAAAACATAAGGTCCTTAAACTGAAGACTTGCTGAAAATGTTGCCTACTATAGAACCTTTTACAACTGTAAAACGTTCACATCATCTATCTCTGCAGGAGCTTAAAGATAAAAATAGATATACCATATCTATTTTTTTTAAACATAGTCAACAAATGTTAAGATACGTTAGTGTGCACTATGTGTAAAAAGCCAGAAGGAAAAACACACAAAAAACTAAAGAACAAGTTTTCCTCTGGACTCCAAAACTATAAAATAAGAGCACAACACTAAAATACTGAACTGGCTCTCAGTGTTTGATCTCTTTGTGACTCATTTGTGCTTCCCTCTTTACCTACACCTGCACAATACTTATGGGCAACAAGGAAATGCCTGTGAAACATTAAATATGTACTTGGTGAAAGATTTCTGTTGTTCACTAAAAACATATAAAGAGTGGGCAAAAGGAGGGCATCCAAAAAAGTGGCTTAAAGTGGCATCCGTTTAAGCTTTGTGCGAGCTTCCTAATGGAAATTCACTGTGTGGCATCAAAGCCAAGGTATAAAACGAAGGCCCAAGCAACAAATATGGTGTGTTTTAAGAGTGGAACATTTGGAATAGGTGCAGTGGGCAAATATTGCTTTTGACAGGTTTAAAACCTGGTTGTGCTCGCTAGCTTGAGATGTTAAAAATGGAGTGGGGGGAGGAAAAAAAAAAAAGGCTGGAATCTTGTGTTCTGGTTGAAAAAACGGACAGGAGCAGAAGTGAGAGGGAGATGGAATAAGCAGGACAAAAAAGGAGAGAGTGAAAGAGAGATACAAAAAGAGAGCAGGAAAAAAGGGGGTGGGGGAGGGAAGGAGAGGGAGGGAAAGGGGGGTGGGGGTGATGTTAAAATGTAAGGTAATGATTTATCTAAGCATGCTTTTTTTGCTGCACCCCGATTCTCACCGAAACTTTGATCCATGTGTAATTAAAACCAAACGTTCACCAGCAACAGTCTCCCTTTCAGGACTCCTCTCCTGTTTATGTGTGTGTGCGTGCATGTGTGTGTGTGTGTGTGTGTGTGTGTGTGTGTGTGTGTAGGGATTCGCATATGTTACTAAGCTCCATGTCTCCATCTGTTTTGGAAGTACATGCATAGTATAAACAGGGCACTTTGGGGAGCACGGATTCAAAGTGAAACACACACATGCGCTGACCCACAGACACACAGACACACACACACAGAGACACAAGTAAATGTATGGAGTAATGCTTTGCTGAAGTATTGTTCAAAACGTGTTACTTCTCCTGCACCCCACTCCAACCGCTCCTTCAGGTCAAGCAAAGCAAAAACAAGTTAAGCACTCATTTTCTCCCAGCAGCATTAACATAGGGATGACTAAATAATGGACCCTGACTTTACGTCTTCTGGTTTAAATTACAGCACAGCCCCCTCCCCTTACACCCTGCAACCCCTCACCAACCATCCAACCCCCACTCAAAGAAAAACGATTAATCTTTTTCCCTTTTTTTTTTTTTTTTGTCTCTCTGAATGTTTTACAGTTCTGTTACACTTATTAGCTGCTGGCAGGACGGAGACTCTTAAATGAAAGCCAAATTGCTTTGGTCATGAGAAAGGAAATGAAAGCTCACTCCAGGGAGAGATTGTGTAGCCATAGCATACAAGAGAGAGTGTGTGTGTGTGTGTGTGTGAGTAACGCATGTGTGTGACTAATGTATGTGTGTACAGGCATTTCACTATGAGATCCTCCCAAGGTGAAATTTCATAAGCTGACTGCTTGCCTGCCTGGGATGTCCCTGTGCACGGGACGGTGTGTGAGTGTGTGTTTCAGATATAAGCGCAGCAGCCTAATAGGAACAGTATGCTCATTTTGGGGAGATTAGGAGGAATGGAGGGGTCTGTATCGAGAGACGTGATCTGGATATGAAGGCCAAAGGAAGGAGGGAAAGAGGTAGGGAATAAGAGAGAACTGACAGGAGAGGGAGGGAGTGGAGCATGAAAAGGAGATGGGAGGAGTAAAGAATGAATGATTGGGCATATAAAAGAGCTAGCACCACAGCTAGCATCAAATTTAGCAAAAATCTGAAAAAAAAGGAAAGAATCTGAGCCCCTCCAACATGAAAAAAAAATGGTTAAACAAATTTTTACAAAATCCATGTAACATGAACTTAGATACCCTTAAAATGAATGATGAACTTCAGCCACAGCAACTAAAGCAAACAGACAGAGCCAGGTGAAGAAGCACAGACCTTGGCTGGCGGGGCACTCCTTGACCTGGAACAGCTCTTGGAGGCTGAGTCCATCGTCGTCGCCTCCCAGGCCTTGCTGATGCAACTGAAGCTTCCTCAGTCCTTCGTTCTGTTGGTGGCGAGCTGAGCGGGCGTGCTGCACCAGGTTGAGGCGGGCCTTGGTGGAGTAGTCACACAGAGTGCAGAAGTAGACGCACAAGTCCGGACTGTACGCACTGTCCTGCTTCTGCAAGTGCTGTGAAAATGAGGAGAAGATATCAGACAGATACACATTTGGGAACCAGGCCAACATCCTAAACAAGAAACAACAATGTTCTTTTCACCCAAGCATCCTAACCCTTGATTCGACTCACTTTGATGTTGCAACTACTTTAACCAAATACCTGCAAATACCTTATCTGTAGATGTATGTAAAACTGAAAGTAATAGCTAAAATTATATAGGTCATACAAAAACGTCTTATTCATATTACCTCAGTTTAAAATAAACTGACATATACACACCATTTCAAATTAACTAGATATGCTGTGGATGACATAGAAGTTAAAAACCAGCAAGAAGTCAGACGGGGCTGAGTTCAAAACACTGGCTTTGTTTTTAACATGCACATTGTCCAGTTTTCCTTATTGTTTGCAGCTGCGGGGGTTTCTCATTCAACGTGTGCTGTCAGTTGCAAGCCTTTAATTTCCAGTTGCCTCTTTAATGGCATTGCAGCCATGCAAAGCTACCCCCTGCCTCTTGCCCCCTCCTGCCCCCTCGGTGTGTGTAGGTGCACAAACCCGCATGCACAGCCCCCATCCCACCTTGCTCTGCTCCCATACACCCAGTCAAGCCAAGCATATCAAGTGTGCTTCTGTTGTTGCTGCCGGGCTAATGAACAATGCACAAAAACAAAAGACCAGGCCAAGCTTTTATTATCTGATCCTCTGTGGAGGGGAGGGGAGACAGAGAGGAGATGAGAGCAGAGCATGGAGACAGATACACAGAGGTGGCTCACGAAGGTTGGCTTCTACTTTGTTAAGATTTATTCATACTGCTATGTGAGGAACAGGTGCAGAGTTCCATGCATTAATTAATACTCATAATGCTGTGTGTGAGTGAGAGAGTGTGTGTACTAACTCTGTTCTGTCTCTCACATCCTCCTATAGGAAGATGTTTCTTTCATGAAGCAATTAAAAGTTCGACAGGTAATATTTTCTCATTCTTGCATCAGGTTATATGGAGTAAGACGAGAGCCTGGAAAGATGTATGTGTGGAAGGATTGTGTTTGTGTGTGTGGTGGGAGGAGTGGGGCGCAGGTGTGTGAGTTCTAAACAACCCCCCCCCCCCTTTTCTTCTTCCTCCTTTGACAAACAGGGATTAGCAACATAGCTACAGCCGCTAACACATCTTTTCTCTCCGTGTCTCCCTCTTTCTTTCTTTTGTAGGAAATCTTGCAAGGTTTTTCTCACGAGACGGTGGGACGTCCCCTCGCAGTCAGAGGCCCTTTCAGAAGTCTTAAGTTTTAATTAAGTCGGAGTTGTCAGAAGAAAGCTCCCCGAGTCCGGAGCTCAGGGCCATTAATTACAGCTATCTTTGTTTCTCTGTGAAAGGAGGCCTCCCTTGCTCTCTCTTTCTTTCTTTGCTTCTTTTCTTTCGTCCCTTCCCAACCTCGCAGGAGAACTGGACTGCTGAGCCTTTTTGTGGAAACCGCACACGTGTGATACAAGTGCAAACATACATTTAGTACTTGCATAAATAAGATGGGAATTGATTTCCTTTGATTGGAATTCAAACTTGATTTCCTTTTAATCTCTTTCCAATAAGTTCTTAGATTGTTTCCAATCATCTTGTCCCTCAAAATAGCCTGACATAGTCATATCAAATTGCAGCACAACATATGGAAACAAAAAAAATCAGATCTTCTTGGTCATTCAATCCTTCTTTCATTCATACATTCATTCTTCTCAGAATTGAATTGAAAACTAGGAATTTCTTCTTCCAGGGATAACCTTCAGTATTTAACAGGCGCCAAAGAAGCAAAGTGCATTGAATTGTAAAGAGCGTATTTGGTGTTTGTGAGCATGTTCATTTTCTAAGCAGAGAAGATCGCCTTGATACTGAAGAGTCTTAACAACACAAGAGTTTCATTGAAATATCCCTTGATAGTTTCTAATGGTCCCTGATGGCATGGCCAGAGACAGAATCAAACTGCTTCAAAATGAACATTTTCATATAAATCAATTGTGGCCTAAAATACCAAACATCCCTCGATATCCTAACTTACATTGTAATGTTTTTAGGATATGAAGCTTTAGCTGGGAGCAATTGAATGATATACTTTGGGGTTGAACTGGGCTGCCAGATTGGTTTAGGCCTAATATTAATTCTCTCCCCATCAGCACATTCCAGAGGGTTTGTTTAAGACCAAAACTAGAGGCTGTCTGTCGCTCTCTGGCACTCTGCAGGCCTGAAATGCAGGCGGTCTGGTGATCACAGGCCAGAACATCCATGATTTATGAACTTTTAAAGGAGCACTTTGACTCCTGCCAGGCGTGGGCTGTGTAATGCATATTCAAACACACAAACACACTGTTCCTGCTCCTGGGTTTGCACCCTTGTGTATCTGCTTGCAATGTGTATGTAATTTATGCCACAGCTGAATTGCCTGTTCATACATTTCTATTACGCGAGTATCTTTGGATGTGTGTGTGTGTGTGGCAGACTGGCAAAAAGGGCCATCCTTGTCAATATGGCACCTCTCCAGAGTGCCTGGTGGTTAATTGTTGGGGATTAGTGTTTGGCAAACAACCAAATAAGCTAACACTCCCTGTGGGCCAATGAACATCAGCTAAACAGCGCTCCCCGGGTGGACCTAAACATGGCACAGAAGGTTTTTAATGGTGGAGGAGGTAGATGCACACCCCCTTATACTGCATATGCTAATTACAACTCTCAAAACTTCCTGTTTACCTGTCAAAAGCACAATATTGTCAACCCTGTCAATGACACACACACATGCACCCTGGGACTTGTATGAGGAAAGGGGAGGGGAGTCAGTCTGACAGGTAAAGGAAGCTCCCCTGTGTAGCTGATTGCTGTTGCAGTGTGTATGTGTGTGGATGACAGAGGACTGCATTCATTATGCAGAATGAGATGTTTACAAAACACCTTTCTCATACGCAAAAAAAAGCATGCGCACACCTCCCCTCTGCTCGCTCTCAGAGTTTGTGGGGAGGGTTGCCGCACTGCTGTCTCATATCCATTTGTTCTATCTGGGGTGACAAAGCTGCCTCATTAACTGAATTCTTAATAAGCCAAGCCAAAAGACAGTTCTTTTATCTCACTGCGTAAGTACGTGAATGCAAGAATGTGTGTGTGGTTATTATTTCAATCCATTTTTATCTTCTGATTGTGCATTTGGTTTTTATGCACCAGTAATTTAAACTCTTCATTTTACCTCGTAGGTGTATTTTTGCGTCTGTCTATAATTTCAATCATGTTTGTTTTGTTTTTTTTGTCTTTGCTTGTGATTGTGATTTGTTCGCTGCTATCATAAAAACTATTTTGAAAGCAGAACAGAGCAGAGGGGTTGCATTTTCCTCCATAAACCAAATGACAAATTAGGGTATTCCGTACAAACATGACTCTTTCCTGTCATTAAGTGTAGAACCAGGCAGCTAATGAATACATACTGAAAGTAAGAACCCTCTGCAACAGCAGCTAAGTCTTAATAACCAGTGTGAGTGTGTGTTTGTCGGAGCGTGTGTGTACACGTACAGAACTAGTGCATACATTCAGACTGCTGAGAGTGCGCACACACATGCAAATGTACATGCCAAACGTTGTGAAAATAAAAACTTCTTTATCTCCTTTCATCAGTGTTTTTAGAAGAAGCAGGAAGCATGTTGTTGAGTATTCCTTCTTTTAAGAACGTCACCAGCTTCCGGTGCTATCCCCTGGGCCCCCGGGGGCCATCAGAGACAAAAACAGCCCCACTTGGCCCAGCAAACTACAAAAGCATGTATTGTTCCTTGCAAGTATTTTAAACACATACCAGTACTGCCTGGAAGGCTGCCAAGAGAAGAATTCCATCAGTGCTACCACCTCCCTAACACATGTTACTGCTAACCGCCACTCAGCCCCCGAGACATAGATGCAACGCAAGATCACTGCCAATGGATTCGCTGGCAGATGACACAGCTGAAAAAAGATGCTGAGGGCCCAGGTACGTGCCACCTCGCTTCTGCAGATAAAGACACCAGCAGCTATCATGCAAAGAGACAGTTTCAGTTCTATGCAGGCACAAAAACAAATAATCATATCGGAGACATAAACAAAAATTCTGTTAAATGCACATGCACAAATATGCAAACACATCTTCTCTTGTCGTTTCATCCAAGGCTATAGTGTGCAATCTAAAGATGTAGGGGACACAAAACAATCCCAGCACCCCCCCCTCCACACACACACACACAAAACAGGCCAATCCTCTGTTATTTTCTGATCGTTGTCTTTCCTTCCTCTACTACCTAGACTCTCATTTTCATAAATGCAGAGAAAAACATCTCCTACAGCTAAATTGCCTCTCCTGTTTCTCTCTGCTCTGCCTGCTGGCAATCACCATGTGATCACAGCTCTGGGGCTGGTCCATGAGGTGCAGAGCTTGTGGGTAAGCTTAGGTTAGGTCACCCAATAATAATAAGCATCCATCGGATAATCGCCGCCAAGTCAAATAAATGAATTATCACAAAGACTCTTTCATGCTAAGTTCTGCTGGTTGCCTCCACTTTTGTGCTATCTTCCTGTCTCTTTTTCTCCTAGCTTTTTCTTTCCCTCTTTATTCCTCTTTTTCTATTTGTCAGCAGAATAAAAAAAAGGCGATGGGAAAAATGTAAATCTAAAGTCCAGTTAATGTTCTTGCCTTCCAATTCTCTGTCTCACACATGGATTCATGTACAGTCCCACACTTAAAGCAATGACGTAAATGTGTCTGACATACAGGGTAAAGGCCAGTCTGAAGTCCCCAATCTTTCTGACCTCTTGCCCTTCTCTTGGGAGAATTAATGTCTTTCTTTCTCCTTTTATTTCCCTCAAACACACACTCATACACATGCAATGCATACAACAGCAAAGAAATAAGTAGAAAACAACACTGTTGTTGCAGAAAAAGATCATATATTTACTTCTGGTCCTAATCAGTGAGCACCACATAATTTATATTGCTCTGACCAAGCAGTTGGACAGAATAGATTATCGGAGACACCAGAGCAGATCTTTCTTTCTCATCAGTGCATGTGTGTATGCACGTTAGGAGTCTCAAAAGCCACCTCACCTCCTCCCCCCATGAAAATGGATCAGTATTTACATTAGCATCAGATTTAGACAGCATGGCATGGCCACTTACTCCCTATTAGCCAGCCTGACCTTGGCCCATTAGGGTCTAAAAGCCCCCCGCTCGGCTTCATCGCCGCCAGGTGAGACTGACCAGACCTCCCCATTTCCCTACACCCTCTTGTTGCTGAGATTATCTTCCCATCCACTTGGAATGGGACAGAGATCATAAAATACTGAGATCAAGATCAGTGAAATGTTAACATGCTTGTGGGATTTTTTTTTGTTTTCCAACACTTAGCAGGGGGAGGAACATTACTGAAATGCTAACTTGCTCTTGGCTAGGGTTCATCGTGGGGGGGGGGGGGGGGGGGGGGGGGGGGGGGGGGGGGGGGGGGGGGGGGGGG
>JBBBVU010000019.1:16358707-16390405 GCA_037177055.1 Atherinosoma microstoma
ACACACACACACACACACACACACACACACACACACACACACACACACACACACACACACACACACACACACCCCACCCTCCTTCCCTTCCATCACACCCTCCTCCCATCACTTTTCTCGCTTAATTCCCCCCACTCCATAATTTTCTAGCCATGGTGTTGCCAAGAGGATCATGGGTAATGAGATGGACTATCTACTGCTCTGCAGGGGTGACACAGAAAGAAGGAGGAAGGATGAAGGAAATGAAAAAGTCAGAGACTAAACAAAGCGAGTAAGTTAGGAGTGGCAAAGGAGGGCAAGACAGAAAGAGACACTTTCTATATCTGTTTATTATCCGCTGTATGTTCCATCTAAATGTCCTCTTTCCCTCAATTTCGGTCATAAAAAGCAAAAAGCATTTTATTAGCCCAAGGCTCTCACATCAAAGGAGTTTGTGAGGAAAGACAAGGAAGGGGAAAAGTGATGAAAAGAATAACAGTGATAGGGAAAAGTGCAGTGGACCCCGGACGTCCATTTCCGCTTGAATTATGACGGAAAGTTGGACAGACTGGCAGCGGTTGAGGACAGTTTAAGATTTATTCGGACAGCCATCTGAGCAACAGGTGCCACGGCCTCTGAGACACATAGTGTGTGTGTACGTGTGTGTGGTCCTTCACTATGCCACATTGACCATGAACATTCTCAACTCCTAATGACCCAGGGGCAAGCACAACCCAGATCTCAACCTCAAAGCTCTGTGGGGGCACATACATACAAACACATATGTTCAACTACAAACTAAACCCTCTACTTAGCCAGGCGGCACTTGTGAATGGCAATGACAGATTTACTCCCAACTCCATGTGCATTAAGGCCAGTGTTTGTTATTAAAAATCATAACGAAGCCATACATCATCTGATTCGAAGCTAAGCTAAACACAAGCCTGGCCAGCAATGGACACGCTATGCTACAGCACCATTTAATGCAGAGCTTACCTCACAGGCTGCTAACACACAAGCTCTGCGTTAAAACATCTTCCATTTTGTCATTAAAAGTTTTCAAGGTGGATAAAAAATTGCACTTGACAGCTGTGTTAACGGTGCAGAAATGAGGCTCTACACACTCGTTTTCAACTAAAATCTGAATCATATGAGATATTGTGTAAAAATGCCCCGAGTTGCAAAATTCTCATGATAAACACACCAGGACCAATCAGATTTCTTACATTTCCTCTCCAATAGGCAGCGAGGTGTAGACCTCCGCTTTTTCCATGTAAGGCCTGTGACTTCCTGCGCCACCTGCTGTGCCCTGGACACCAGATGACTTGATGTCCATGAGCTGCTAATGTCATTTCCCTTTTGCTGTTTCAAAGTCTGGAAAAAAAAACTTTCATACTCTCAATTCCCCTTAGAAGTACTCCATTGCTGCTACAAAGCAGCCATAAAATCTCCTGAATATGCTTTTTGTTTGTATCTTCAAATGCTTTCCCATGCCATAAAGATATATTCTCTGTTTCCAAAAAGCCAGATGGTAAAGTCGTCCACACGCAGATCTTTTATGCGCCCGGCCGAGCTACCTCTATCCCCATGTGCTTTTCACCTCTGCCAATACATAAAAGGAGAGGTGTTTTTTCTGGTCAAATAAAGAAATGATTTTTTTTTCCTCTGCAGCTCTCTCTGCTCTGTCTATGCTTTCTCTACCCCTCTCGCTCTGCTTTACCACCACATGTCCAAGGGTAAAATAGTGGAATTTCTGCCAGAGGCATTAAAAGCGTCATCTGTGGAACAGATTTGTTGAAGCCTGTGGAGTAGGTGGGTGGGTAGATGAGGTATTGGGGTGTTTGGGGGCACTCAGGGGGCAATGGGATGACCCCTTTTTGCCTTGGCTAAACTCCCTCACTAAGCTTAACTTTCTTTGAATATCATAAATTTGTTCAGATAAGCTTCTTAATTACATTTCTGTGAGTCTGATAGTGTTTCTTCAGTTTGCACTTCTAATCATAACTGATATTAATAGCTTTGTAATGATTAAATGCCTGCCAACTTTTGGTGTTACCTTGGTAACCTTTCTGGCGATCGGCACACACTAAATCAACTTGAAAAGGAACCAAAAGTGGCTCAACAATCTCAAATGTGTGCATACTTGTGCACATAAAGACACACAGATCTAAACTCAAGTCCTCTTCTGACAATAAAGAGATCCTGATTTAAGTCAACTAATCATACTGATCCAATATGCTAGTACCTCAGGTAATGTAGTCCAATATGCAGGCAGCACGTTTGCCTAGAATTTATAAATTTCCCTGGAGCAGTGACATCTCCATTTCATCTCATGCCAAGTTCAGACTTTACCAGACCGTAGGACAATCCTGTGTTAATATGAACATCCTGTTGAAGTCAGCTAAGGCTGTTTTAGATAACTCTGAGAATGCCAATCAGCTTAATCCAGTTAAGGCTTGAAACTGTAAGTAAGAATGAGTCGGAGATTTAAAACACGAAATACCTGCCATTAAAAAAAAAGAGGAAAAAAAAATGCTGAACAAAGTTTGATTGGTCTTGAGTCATTCAACTTAAATAATTACCCTCATATTTGAGAAAAATTGTTTCCACTAAAAATCCACTTAAAAGTAAGATAAAATAGTTGACTTCTTTTTTTTGTGTTGAAAAAAACCACACACACAAAAAATTGTAATTTCATATTCTTTGCCAAAAAATAAATTTAAGGCACAAACTACACAAGCACAGATGCACACAAACACTGCCAAATGTTGTATATAGTTGTTAAGAAATCCTCATTAATGTAATGCACTTGATCTTGTCCTGTAGGTCAAGCCCTTGGAAATGTAACAACATCCTATTAAGCTGAAGATGTGTGACAAACTAAATCATCCTAAATATATAAGAGGAGAGAAAGATGCCAAATATGAGCATGTTGGAATTTCTTTGCAGGAACTATTTATTGCGGAAGTGCGAAGATTTTAATTAGTTAAGTAACCCTGTGTGAGCAACACTACACTACAGCAAGTCATTATTTAATTATCCCAAGCAAGAAAGTTTCTCCACTATTAGGGAAAAAAAACAGAATCTGTTTTTCCGGAGGAAAGTCAAGTTTATGTAAACATACAATATTATGTTGTATGACACTGGCAAGTGACTGTGCTCACTGTTTTCTTCATAAATGACAAAGTAAGAATCAGAATACACTCATATGTATTCTTTCTTTACAAAAGCTCTTTATGTGTTTATCTGTACATTTACTTAGGAACAAATATCACCCATAACATGTAATGTATTAGTCCACCTCCAAAAAAAGCTTCTTTTTTATTATTATTCCGCCTTTACCAAGAGCTCTGAAATGTTTAACACTCACTGATAGTTTTATGACTTAAGGCTGATTACGCGTAACAGAAAATGCCAGCTGGACGCAAGCAGGAAACACAACCATACTGGATGGAAATCATCCTCTGTACTCTCACAGTGACCTTTTCTATCTTAGTCATTCCATTCTCATGGGAACTTTATATCTGTGAGACGCTGCCCTTAAGAGGATGCATGGACCAAATGGTGTTTAGTTTTTCAGAAGTCAGAAGGTTGTATTTTGCTGTATATGCAGTATAGTGCTGTATATGCAGTTGATTGGCCTTTTTCTACCACATGTGATGTTTTTTATTTGGGGGGGTATGTGTGTTTTTTTTGTCTGGGAAAACAACAATGAGCAATTATTGCACATATTGATGCAGAACACAACATGGGTAGAGCATATTTTTACCTTGTAGAGGCGGATGGCAGATTCATGCCTCTGGTTGGTGGCATGTAGCCTCAGTTTGTCCACGCTGTTGCTGTAGTAGTCACAGGCGTTGCACTTAAGATGCACAGGGTTGCCAATGGCCACACACTTTAATCTCCACTGGTTGGCCTTGCCTCCCTCCTTGATGTGGGCCACCAGCTGGTGTTTCTGCATGTGCTTGTCTGTCTTGCAGTGCAGCTGAAAGTTGGCCTTGAGCTGCGTGTTGTAGCTGCAGAGCTTGCACTGGTAGACATCACCCACTACGCAGCGCCACTCCTCTTCGGGCAGGGAGCGCTCAGCATTGACGTGGGCGTTGAGGGCCTCGAGGCTGTCTGTGGAGTAGCAGTTGCACACAGCACACTGGTAAAGGCGCAGCGAGGGATCGTTAATAGGTGGCGACAAGGAGGAGAGGGAGGGATCTGCTGAGGACATGCCCCCCATTCCACCCGAAGACACCAGGGAGAGGTCATCTGCCATTAGCTGACCACTTGCAAGACGCAACTCTGCTGACAGGTCAGTATTCACTAAGGACAAAATAAGTGAAAACACTGGTTAGACAGCAGAATGTGAGAAAAAAAAAACATTGAAATTGAAAAATTAAAACATCTCATCTGGTATGAAACAAAGAAAATGCATATTTAGTAAATGGTGATATGGATAGAGATGAAGAGATTGGGCAGCAATGACAGCGGGAAGAATAGTAAATAAAAACAAAGAAATACATCAGAAATACAAAGCTATGGTGAAACTGAAAGGCAGCCATGCCTATAGAGCGGTAAAGGATAGAGAGAAAAAGAAAAGACTCTTTATTAAATTAAGTGTGGAAGAAGTATCTTCCATGCAGGCCTCTCGCACAAAAGGATTTGATAAAATAAAGCTTCACAGAGGACTAGGGCTCCTTACAAAGTCTTGTCTATAAAAAACCTTAATAGGATTGAATCAGGATCAATTACAATCATCCTTTTCAACTTGCTAACTCGCTCATCAGGTAGCTTTAATTACTGCTTCCAGCAATGGTGGGACAACGATTTTAGGGCTCCAGGCTTTTCTCACATCCCCACACAGATTTAAAAAGCTGATCAATGCATTACACACGCTTTCTTTTTCCTTTTCCCACCCACCCTAGGACAAAAAACAGATCTGCCATTCATGCAAATGTAATTAACTCTTTCGTTTGATCCCGTCATTGTCCCTATATGCATGTTACCAAAGCTCATCATGTCTTTCTCAGATAATATCACAACATGGTGTGCACTGAGGCTTACAAATCATCTGATTCATTATTTTACATGATTACTTCCCAATAAGGGGTTGACTGAATATATGTTTTTATGTGTTGTTTAATTGTTAGTGCTGATTAAATAAGAATAATAAGCAACACACTCTTACCTGAATGTGGTGGCAAAGTGTGAGTAGAATTTCACTAAATGAGAAACTCTACCGTTTAGTATGTTCGTGCATGTAAGTATGCATGCATGCATGTGTGTTTCTCCAAGTGTTTGAACATAAATTAATATCCTCCTCACACCATTTAAACCTACATACAGCTGCGCTCACTATAGGGAGCAGTGTGTTATCAGTGTAATTCACTGAGAGTACATCTGCTAGCTGGGCTGTGACCTCCACACTAGAGGAGGGAGTGGGTGTGCAACACTGCAGGGTCATTGTTAAATCTCTCTCACTCCTACGGGAATCCGCTTCCTGCTGTTTGTGAGAGTGTGTATGTGTGTGTATATATATGCGTGTGCTCCCCTCCAGGGTGAGTAAAGGTTTGGACTGTGTGTGTATTGGGGGGTGGATTAAGCTGACTTAAGAAAATTACAAATGAAAGATTAAGAATAATTCTCATGTGGCATCTCATAATCATTTTTTAATCAGTGAGAGGGGTCAAAGAAAGGAGACAATGACAGAGGGACCATATGAGAACAGAGATAAGAGAGAAAGAAAAAGAGAGGAAGACAAGGGAAGGGAGCCAGGGCAACAGGGATGGAAGCAGGAAAAATAGAAGGTGAGAGGGCATAGAGAAAGATGAAGAGCAACAAAGGAAACACAGAGATTAAAAAGAATACCTAGATGGCAACAGATAGATGAAATAAAACAGATAAAACTAGCCAAGTGTAAAATGAGCAGTAGAAAACTGAGTAACAAGCTTGGGGGCAACAGTGATAAAAAGAAAAATCTTAGTGCCTTTTCTTTGTGATCTATGTTTTAATTGATTAGTATGCAAAACTTATCTGTTCATGTTACATGTTCATCTTTGAGTTTTTGTAGCAAATCTTTTATTACTCACCTAGGCCAGACCCAAGAGCAGCAGCAGTTGCAGGATCTAGCTGAAACGGGTTAATCATCATCTGGGTGTCTGGGCCACCGCTGCCAGCTGGGTTCTCTAGTTTCACTCCCGCAAGACCCATGTTTTGAGCCAGGTAGTATTGGTAAAGCTCTGCCTCGGCCGGGGCCAGGCCCATATGGAGGCTGTGTTGGATCTGCTTCATGTTCTGTTGCAGTAGCATCATGTTGTGCATGTGCTTCTCGCTGGTCATATGGATTCGTAGGTTCCGTGCCACATTGGTCTCGTAGTCACACACCTGATGGAAGGATGGGGAAATTGTAATGCTTAGGATATCAGACTTTCCTTTTTTGATTATCATCAAATCATCATTTTGGATTTCAAATATATTATTATGACATTACATACAGATGGATAATGTCTAGAATGGGCACTGACAATGTCAGCATCATCGACAGCAAAATAATGACATACAATCCAGAAAATACAACAAGTTACTCGCGCAGGCATAGCATGCTTAATTTCTAATAAACTTTACTTCGAGGTATTGCTAGGGTGCATAATGCATTTTGTTTTCTACCAGAGGTCACATGATGTGGCAGAGAAAGATAATAGACACAGTGACGCACAGGGAAATAACTGGCTCATTGTGTAGAGAGTGCAACAAGCTAATTGGTATGTAGCTACCAACTGTGCTACAATGATGGTCTGTTTCTTTTATTACCTCACAGCGCCAAGTGGGCTTCTGCTTAGGCTTGGATGGCGATGGTGCACCACAACCTCCACCAAGGCTGGCACTGGGCACAGGGTTGGCATGGTTATGGTTGTACTGTGGCTCACCACCACCATTCTGGAGTGTTTGCACGTTGTTTAGATGCTTATCCGACTGCATGTGGATGCTAAGGTTTCCTTTGGTGGTGGTTGAGTAATTGCATACCTAAAGGGGAAGAGAAAATAATAGTGATATGTGATCAATTTTAAATATTGATATAACACAGACTGGCTGATATCTAATGTTTGACTAAGCACAGAAATTCAAGTTTTCTTTAGTTTAGCTGGAGTATGTTTTGTTGAGACAAGCACATATGAAGCGCCTATTTCCTTCCTTCTGTTGCTGAATTTCCAATGAGTGCAGCTATTTTGTTAAAAAGGATGCATAACTGGACTGATGTTTGTGCCTCAAAAATGGCTTTTAAAGCAAACTGCCACATCTATGTATAAGAGATTTTGCAATACATTTTCTATCAGCCTAAAGTATGTCTGGTAAAAAAAGAAAAGAAAAAAAAGCAGTGCAAAATTTTTTAAACAAAACAAAGTATTTAGGCAACTTAAGAATCTCAGAGAGGAAAAGACAAGGAAAAGGAAATCCAGAAAGATGAAAAAAGGATGGACAGACCTCACAGCGGAAAGGCTTGTATCCACAGGTATAGCTTTCGCCTCTGGCTAAACGAGGGTGAGGCTGTCCTGTGCGGCAGTACACACATGATCCACCAGACTCCGGATGTTTCTCCTTCATGTGAGCGTCCAGTGTCTGCTGGTACTTGTAGTGCCAGTTACACTTCGGACACTTAAGCGTTTTGCAGGAGTTGCGTGAATGCATCATCGTCATGTGCCCTCCTAGAGACCGTGAGGATCCCAAGACTGTGTCACACTTGGGGCACTCCACCCCGCTACCTGGGGACCCTTCACCTGGACCAGGCGTGCCGGGAGTCCCAGGAGTTCCAGGTGTACTAGGATTTCCTGTGTGTTGATGTAGAGGCCCGGGACTCTCATCATCTCTGCGCATCATCATCATGTCAAGGGGGTTTGAGGATGGCGATGATCGATCCCGTCCTGCCAGGCCCTCACTGGTAGAGTCGTTGCTGCTCTCCCGTTCTCTGGCAGCTGCCAGGGCAATGGACAGACGGTTCTTCTCCATCTCCAGCTTTTCACAAATAGGCAGGGAGGAAGTGGAGGTGGATGCAGGGCCTTTGCTGTCACTGTTCAATTTAAGCACACTGTTGGAAAGGGGGGGAATACTTTGGTTTAAGACAGGGAAATCTTTGCTACTGGTGCTGTTGGCCCTCTGGCCTGTCATCGCCATGGATATGGCCTGTTCCTCCTCATCATCTGGCTCCATCTCTACTCCACCACCAATTGAGTAAGTGTCGTCATCCTGCTCTGGACTTTCTACTCCCATTGTGCCGGGCTCCCGCTTGATGGGCGGGTACTGGCTCAAGTCCGGCCCATTGGGTTGCAAAGTGCATGTGTCCCTAACGTGGCCTTTGCAGTCACTATCAGAGTTCCGATTCTCCAAGCTGCCACCTGTGGCAGCAGCAGCAGAACTCCGGCTGGGGGTTCTGTGGGCACCAGCCCCTCCCCCGAGGTTTGGGTCGGTCTCAGCCTTTGGCATGATTTGGGTTCTGGGGTTTTGGTCATTAGAGGAGCTGCTGGCACTGCCCTTCAAAAAGGCAAAACCTGCCTGAAGAGAATCTGCATTCTCCCCACTACTGTGGAAAGCGTTCCACAAGCCACGGAGCCCCGTGTCTGGCCCTAGGAAGTTGGCAGGTGAGGGAAAGTGGGGTAGCACAGAGTTTTGGGGTTTTTTTGGTTCCAGAAAGCTTATAAGAGGTTCTTTGTCCTTCCCGATGCCCTGGATGATGGCAGAGACGTGCTTGTTGCTCAGCAGCTTCTGCTCCTGCTCATTCAGGGTCATTCGGTGGTCATGGACAGCATGTGTCACGAGGGAACGGCTGTAGCCAAAAGACAGCTTGCACAGGAAACACATCAGCACAGGCTTCCGCCGCCCATCGGCCACACAGCCCTCAAACTTGGACAAGTCCACATTGTTGGGGACATCTTTGGACACACAGGAGTTTTTGGCTGCACCATCCGCCGTCAGATAGTCTTTGTCATTCTTGTGGCGGAGGTCATAGACACGGAAACTGTGCAACACAGGGCCAGCACCCACCAGCCCTCCAGCTGAGGTATTTGGGAAGGAGGGGTGGTCGACTGCTAGCGATTTACTCCCAAGGGATGAGGCGATGTGGAAGGTGTTGATGATCTGGGGGTAGAAGGACATGGGTGCAACGGGCTGCTCCCCCACTGGGCTCAGGCCACTCTGACCACTGTTGGCCTGGGCATTGGGGAAGGTCTGGGAGGGCAGCATGCCCCTGAATTGAAGGGCTGTAGAAAGCCCTCCCTGGTTGCCACGCTGCTCTTTGGAGTCCTCTAGAATAAAGGCAGAGCCATCGGGCTGGTAGATGATCTCGCCGCACAGGTTCTCCACATCACTATCCTCTTCCATTTCACTGTTCATATCCCCTACATCTGCAGCACCAACCTCACGGTCTACTTCATCATCACTATCCTCCCCTATCATCCCTTCAACCTCCTCTTCCTCCTCGTGACCTCCAGCAGTAGGCAGGCGGGCATTGGGGCAGTGGTGCTCCATATATTTTTGTAAACTGGAGAAGGAATTAGAACATTCGTTGCAGGGGATTTCTTTTGCCGGTGCCACAGGGGATGTGGCAGGGGCAGAACAGTCCGAACCCAAAGCTGCTCCTCCTCCTACTCCTGGTAAAGTTCCGGTAACACTCCCTTTGTTACCGGTAGTAAAGCTTTCTCTCCGACTCTGCTCACTTACAGGGTCAATGGTTGCACTGACAGTGGTGGGGGTAGTAGTGGACCGAAACGGGCTCACAACAGGCCCTCCAAGGCCATTCTCCGGCTCTCCAATGGCGGCAGGTGATGACTGGCTGTTGTTAGCGGTGTTGCTGTTTGTGACACTGGTCTCCATGGAGACGACTGAGTTGTCCTCAGCAGCAGCATCCAACCTCTGGCCACCATGTTCCTGCTGCCGTGATGACACCATAGGGGGAGAGTCACAAGTTTCCATGACGACCACTACATATGGATCTCATCTCATCCAGCCCAACAGGGACCTGAGTTAGAAAGAGACAAGAGGGGAAAAAAAGCATGTAACTGATTATTAGTGAATGGTATCAGCATATGTAGGATAATTCTGAAACATCTTTATAATTCCAAGGTACTTTAAATTTTCAGCAACAGGGTGTCTTCATGGTTTTTTTTAGATAATCATTTGGGCATATGTTTGTGATTTCTCTGCTCTTGGCCAAATCTGAACTTAAGTCATAGAATATCATAAATCAAATCCAGTCAATTTGGCTTGATTGCTATTTAGAATGATTAGCTAAACCATCCTAAGATTGCAGCAAATATTTGAGCATCACCTACTCATGCTTGTAATTTTTGTCTGTTCTTTAGTAAAATCTTTGTCTCTCACTGACCCCTATGAAAAGAGGTTGAAAAAAGAATGCACAGTTCCTATGGAACGGCAGTGAATTTTGCAAGGCTGCCCAGATTAGCAAACACACTACAATACTGATACAATTTTCAAGGCCCATGATTTCATATTGAATTAAACTAGTCTTACATATTATAAAATCAGATGTCAGCAAAATAGCTATTAAACAGGGGTAATGATCAATAAAGCTTATCAAACAACTTATCGGAAGAGACGATAGGGTTGTTTTCTGGAAAAAGTAGGTTGGAGGATTCTTCAGTCAGTTATTTCAGTCTTGCCGTGTTTTTACCAGTCAGCAGTTACTAATTATGAAACACCTATTAACCTATTAATGCCATGAAGGTATGACTTTAATTATGTGAAGAGGGAAAGTCTATGTAACTGTACTTGTGCCATATAGACTGACATAGGAAAATGGGTGGTAACATTACCAGTGATAAATCATAGGAATACATGAAAAGTGAAAAAATACATAAATTAGCTAATCTGTAATATTAATTTGTTGTCTTTTGCAACACGGGAAAGAAACAAAAGACAGAGATGGATCTACGCGGAAAGAACAAGCTTCCATGAAGAATGATGTTTGGAATACCAGTGAGATGTTATCAATCCTGGGTGGTTGCCCATCTTTCAATCCCTTGCTGCTTCAATTTCTTGGCCTTTCGCAAGGCACAAATGCTAAGGTACGGACAAACACAATGCAGACAAATCCTCACACAAACACAATCACTTCATGTTGGAATCACAGCCATAACTTTTTCATAAAAGCTTAAGAAACTAAGCTCTATTGCCACTTTAGGGAGAAAAAAACATTCTTGCTCAGTAAATGCAACAAATGAGAAGACTTGTGCATGGCGGTGTCTTTTCACTTGATACAGTCCAAGCTCCTTTCACATGCTTGCGTGTAAATGAGCTAGCATTAAAAGAAAGCTTTAAAGAGCCATGTTAACCTTTAACCCGATCCACCTGCTGCTTAATTCTCTCCCTTTTTCTACACTGCCTCTCCCTAACAACAAAGCTACAAAGCAATTAGAGGATTAATCCGCAACAATCCAGAGCTAAACAAAGCCAGTGGGAGGGACAATAAAAGCGTGAGGAATGAAATCAAACATGAGTATGAGTGTGTTTTGAGGATGCATGTGTGTGCACGCGCCAGAATCAGGTTTAATCTGACATATCCCAGAGATGATTCCATGGGACTAGTGATAGATTAAAAGAGAGAAATTAAGTTTCCTGTCTCTGTGTCTCACTTTGGGTCTTTTCTATTCATCAGATTAAAGGGGAGGAAAAAACAAGTAGAAAATGAATTTTTGTGCTTATCAGTTCAGCATGGATGTGGCAAGAAACAGGAAGTAAATGTGGGACAAATATATGACAAAATATTCTCCAAAGTATAAACACTTACAGTCAGTGTAGAGGTAAAGCATAGCTATAGAGGAATATTTTAATTTTTAATTTTTAATCAAATATTTGAAATACTAAAATTATTTTTTAGCAGTAATAGTACACACCTTTAGTTTTCTACTGCAGCATTAGTTGCATAAATATGATTAAAATATTACATCTGTTTATTGTTTTTTGTGATTTTTTTGCCTAAGGCACACATCTTAGAGATAACAGCTGTGGTCCTCTACAGAACACACCACCTACATGCAAACACTCCGGCTTTCATGTGCACTCGAACTGTAATTGCAAAAACATTAGCAGCAATTAGCCCTGCATTCGAAAAAAAGCACGAAGATGAAACGGGGCAAATGTGTCATGCCACAAGATTGTGTGGTAAAAACACACACATACATTGTTTCTCCACTCATTTTCAACATTTCTCGAGTACAAATTGTGTTGGGAAGCATAAAATAATTTGGCTTGTTACCATAAATCACTGATTACATGCACACAGTAACAAAGACAATACTGTACTTCCTCCTGCAGTTAAACATTTACATCCCTCATATTTTCCTCTGGAGTCCAACTTTCAAAAGCTTATGCTAAATGTGATTGTGGGTAAAGCTCCTCAGAAGCAGTGCATCTGAGGACTAATACGACACATACGACAGGATTTACTACTTGTAAGTGGTGTCATTTCACTGCTTATTTCATTGGGGAGCAACCTCCTTTTGAATTGTAACTCGGACATAAAACACTGTGGTTTATGAATTATGCATCTCTTTAAGAATGGAATAATGTCTTATGGTTAAGCCAACGTGTTAAGCACTTGGCACTGACATATCATCCCCACTAATGCTAACAGGTTAGCAGCTGTTTACATGTCTGCTGCCCACCAACAATACGATAACCATGCATTACTTTGTTGTCTCTGATTCTAATTGAGCTCGTTACTTTTGCCAGCAGCAGAGCAGTGACAAAGCAACATGTTGTAACGAATGTTTGATGTTAAATATATTCAAGCTTTTTGCTTCCAGCTGGATATACTTGTGCTGTTTGTTTATAAAGTGTGCTGATTGAAAGGAAGCTTTTTAAAACAGATGAAAACTGAAGAGACATTCAGAAAAAGTGGCCATAAGTGCAAGCTGCAAAATATCATAGCTTTAAGTGTAGCTTACTGTGTGTATGAACAGATACTGATTGTCCTGAACATCTGTTCACTCTATTTCAGTGGTATGTTGTGACTCAAAATATATTGCAGGGCGGCCCGGTGCTTTCTGTGTTTTCCTGACAGATCCAGCATGTTCTGATTTATCCATTTCCTTCTATTAATTTTTAAAAGTTCAAAGTAACATTTTAAATACTGACATGCTACAGGCACAGAGTAACGCCAACTTGTAATAAGTTATATCCAAGCTTCTTTCAGGTTTATTCCATCCCCACGCTTTCACACCTTTCATAGCAGTACTGCCCGCTTCACCCTCTTTAAAGACATATCACATTACTACCAGCTAAGAAACATTCCTCTTGCTCTCCCCCACTGACTTCCTTCGCTCTGCTAACCAACCAGACTACTTTCATTTGTGAGAGAGCGATAGACAGACAGATACATAGAGAGAAACTAACAATGAAGCTCAGGTTTTTCCACACCGCAGAAACAGTTCCCTTCTTTTAACAGGAGAACAAAAGAGATGGCCTGAGCCGCTCCTACCTCTGTTTTTTAATTAAGCATGTCCCCTTGCTTTCACACATATGCACACGGACACAGGCTGACACACAGACACACACTCGCACACAAACACACATGGACAGACACACGTAACATTAAGGTAATTAAAGTGGCAGATCAGATCCAGTGAAAGGCAAATAATAGCCTAGGAATGCCTGCTTTGGACACCGTGAGTTCTGATGGGTGAAAGGGGCTAAGAGACTCCTTAGCCTTTTGTTTTTCTCCCCCCTCCCCTTTGCTCTCTTTCCACTATCCTTCCATCTGCTTTTCAGTAGCTCCCTGAGAGACAGAGAGGCTGTCTGCAGGAGGGGATTTCTCTCTTTTTTCCCCCATTTTTTTACAACTTTCCTGCTTTCTATTAGGCCCAGATTAATCATAGCATGCTTCCATTTCAAAAGGACGTTGGATTAGGTATCTTGCAGATGTTAAAAAGTAGTAAACCGCAAAAACAAATAGGTGGGACAAAACAGGTTAAAACTACATATCCTGCAATCTTTTTTTGCTGATATAACATGAAGACTTTCAACAACATGTGAACATGTGGACCTGAGCGACTGAGCAGGTGGTGATGTCAGCCTCCTCCCAGTTTTGTCCTTTTGTCGGAATATCACACTGATAGTTTGAGTTGCATCCTCTAACGGTACAAGACACACCTGTAATTGCAGTGTCGCCACACTGCTGTCTTTGTTTACACAGGGATCTGCCGGGTTCAGCTTTTTCATCACTAACTGTCTGACATTTAATACAAAGGCAACAAGTGCTTTTAATACTGTTGTGAATATTTACAGCATGTGTAAACACTGGAATTAAGCAGGTCTGTGCTTTGTGATGTGGTCATCTTAAGGTCCAAACTGGTTATTTTCTCTCATCTTGTCGAACCTTTTGGGAAAACATATCTCATAATGGGTAACATTACAGACACACAGACACTGGATCTTTAAGGTGACCCGTGAGAGTAACTAAAGTCAAACAAGAAAGTCAGGGGACAGCATGAAGCTACTGCTGTGTGTCCATTCCTTGAGGTCTCCCAGGTCGGCTCTCTCCCTGCATGTGGCCTCTCAGTCTAACACCAAATCTTCTATCAAAATGTCACCAAGCGTTAGCTAAAGACAAAGGGAAAGGACGTTGTGAAAGCCCCTGCATCCATCTCCCACTGTCAGAGCCATGAATAGGTCTACTCTGGTCTAATTAGACCTGTTTATTTGTTGCCATGCAGAAACGGAGGGATGGAAAACAAAGTGGATGAAGGAGGAAGGGAATTATTTCTTTCCTCACAATGCAAGAAGAGCTTCAGCTTTCATCAAAGAGTGCTGATGTACGCATGCACAAACACATATGCACATGTGCACACAATCACAGAGGAGGGCCTAATGCTCTCTGTTTAAAGTCTTAAAAGAAAGGACAGAGGGAGAAAATTACAAAAGGATGAGGTGGAGGGTTTTTGTGTGTATTCTTTACTTCTTAACCTCACAAAGGGTTTTAACACAGCCCCGGAGGTGTAATATTAGCCACAAGATTCCGTAGATATCTCAAGTGCCCCCCACACCCAGTTATGTCCGCCTGTCCTCTTCCTTGGCTCTCTCTTGTGAGCAAAGGCCTTTATTACCAAAAGACACCTGATCATTATTCCAATGAACATCCCAGACACCCAAAGCACCACTTTAGTTAACGCAGGAATCTTGTTGGACAAATTATCAGCGCTGTTTAAAAAGCCTTCAAGCAAATCCAAATCAGAATTTTGGCTTCACATGATCAATGATACTAGATTATACAAGGAGGCATAAGAAGGAAGGGAAGATTTAGAGGAGGTGGGGGGTAAAGAGAAGAAGTGTAGAGGACAGAGGCAGCTTTTTTTTGTGTTGGAGCAGGTATGCAGGTTCTATCCCTCAGGTTGATGACAAGTAAATTGGTCTCATTGGTTGCTGAGGTAACCTTACACCCAACTCCCCTCAGGCACGTACCTGATATTTCATTGTTGGGAGGGGTGGGGAGACAAAAAACAAAACAACAACTGGGTGACACTAGGGGGAAAAAGCAACAAATGAAGTAGGAGAGTTATGGAAACAAAAGCTGCATAGAGTAGTATGCAAACATATGCAAACTTGTTGACTAGATGGTAAAAAATAGTGAAACCACGGGCCGTGTCAGAGTTTTTCTTTTCCCTCTCTTAAAGCAACAAGCTGTGGATCCTAAAATCTGATTCTGGGTCAGATTACAGCAGCCTCTGTCCTAATTTTAAACTGAAAGAAGTGAAAACAACATATGCTCCAGTCACTGCTCACATGCAAAGTTTTCAAATAGTTCCCATTCAGTTTTGAGCCCAGATAAATTTGGTTCCATTTTATATCTCCAGTTTATTATTATGACACTTGTGTAGCATGTGTATCTTGGGTCAGTGTCAGCGTTTATTTACTGCTTACAAATCCTCACAGAGACAAAGTTAAATGGATTTACGACAAGTTTGACTGGATTTAACATCCTTACACATGAACTCTGAGCTTACACAGTCCTGTCTAAATATATGCAAAAAAAACACAGCTGAACTCAAACTGAAACATGAAAATAAACAGTCAGACACTGCTGGGTCCCAGTCACCACTTACTGCCCTAGCTAAAGATTTTTCCAGCATCAAAGGCAAAGCCAATCTACATAGCTAATGCCTCCACTTTTTTCCCTCCCTTTGCTGGAACTCAGAACAGCAAAGACCGAGAGGAGCGAAAAAAAAAAAGTGGGGATTTTTCTTTTGCCGACAATCTGGAAACACTCTCTAGTTAATTAGGGTTGATTGGAAATGAACCGCACAAACAAAGGGCAGCCTATGCCCTGACTATTACAACCATGCGCGTGTGCGTACGTGCCCACGGAGGGTTACTAAAGCCATCTCAGGAGTGCGCACTGGTGGAGGCTCCACGGTCTAAACTCTTCCGCTCGCTCTTTTTCTCTCATTCCCCTCAACTAAGCGCACACACACCTCCCCCAAATCCCCCCACCTTCAACATCCCCCCCACATACCCTCTCAACACGTATCCCCCCACACACACCCATTCATATCCTCCCACCACACACACGCCCTCCTCCCCCACTCCCACATACCCTCTCAACTCATAAACCCCTTCATACACAAAATCTTGCCCTCCCACCACCCATCCACCCACATTCAAACACACTCTCCTCCCCCTGCCCCCACGCACCCTCTCAACACGTACCCCCCCACACACACCCATTCATATCCTCCCACCACCCATCCACACACTACCTCTTCCCCGCACCCCCACCCTCCCCCGCACCCACACCCTCTCGTTGCATATACTCGCCCACACACACACGCACTCCTGCCCTCCCACCACCCATCCACATATTTCTTCCTTTCCTGCCCCGCCTTCCCACACATCCTCCTCACATGTACTTCCACCCACACACACTCTCTCTATTTCCCTACACACACACACACACACACACACACACACACACACACACACCCCTGTCCTCCCTCCACCCACCCACCCACCTCCAACCCTCCACCTTCATCCTCCACACCTCTCCAGTCCAGCACCTCTCCACCTGTCTCTCCCCTTTCACCCACAGCCAGACTCACACATTCACTCTCACACCTCCCCTCATCACCCCTCCACTCTCTCACCTTTCACCCATATCAACACCCACACATTAGCTCCCAGATACCCTCATGTCCCGTGGGGGACAATCCCAACGCCACACCCCTGAATATTTTAAATATGAGAGATCATTTTTATTTTGTTTTAGTGGTTCTTATTGCCTCAGTGGTTTTTAGTGGTAATTTTATCGGATCGTAATGTTTCATGTTTTAAAGAGCGACTTGCAGGTTAAAAGCATGATTGATGATTTGCATGAAGCATTGTTTATGGATAATATCTATCTGGAGTCCGTGCATTAAAAAAATGAAAAAAATCGGTAATTCATTTTTAAATAGTGAATGATTTTTAGTGTTGATGTCACAGTGTCTGTCTGTAAACAAAGTTTCTGTTTGGGGACAATAATAATTACTTGACTTGACTTTTAGAGAGTTTTATGCTGATTCTTCTTTGGCTTATTTTATTAACGCTGTCATATTGATCCTAACATTTTTACAAGAAAGCCACTGGACTTTATTTTTAGTTCTTGAAGATGCTCCACCTTTTAACCCTGAGGCTTCTGCAGATCTCGAGTATGTTTTTATTTAACATTGCTGAACTGTTTGTGTAACACTTCCCCCAGACGACCTCCAGGTCACTCAAGATGTGTAACACATGTATAACACATGTGCATGTGTTAGATCAGCAATACGTAAGATGCAAAGACTCAAAGTCTGTATTGTGATTGTAAATTGAAAGAAGAGAACTCAGATAGAGGGGCACCAAGACAGGTTAAAGTCCAAATTCCAAGGTTTATGGTCAAGGCAGGTTCAAGCATGGGGGGCAAACTAACAAGGAGTCCAGAGACAGTAAAAAAAGAAACATACGGAAGTAGAAAAAGGAACACAAATGATTGACAATGAAAGCCTACGAACACAGATGAGACATGGAGGAGTGTATTTTACATGGAGGGCGATCCACTGATTAAACACATGTGTGGGTTAATTGACAGATTGAACTCAGGTGTGAAAACTAAAAGCAGGAAATGAAAGTAGCCGGGCTGCACTAAAGCATTAAATTAGACATGATAAATCAAAACACACTTCTTGTAAAATAAAAAGGATTATATGAGAACATATGACGCTGGACCCAAGTACATGGTCTAGACTTCCTTTTAAAATCAAGTTTCTAACCTTGTTAACAATTTGTTTGTTTTAGTAAAATTAATTTATTACCTCCTGCCACACTTTTATTGTATTTGCTTTTACAAATGTTTTAATGATGTTATATCTTTTACTTCTGTTGATTGTTAAGCACTGTGGTCAACCTTGGTTGTTTTTGAATGTGCTATACATATAAATTTGATTTGATTTAAGAGATTTATCATAAAAGATCCAACCACTAACATTTAAATAACAATTTTTTTTTAAAACAAAAAACAAAAAAACAACCAATTCTGTTTTTAAAATCTATTATGACATTGCAATATCCCTCAGAGATAAATATTACATGTTTCCATTTCTTTCTTTCTTCAACATGTCGACATATCTAATGGTTTTATGACTTCCTGCAGGTTTTCAACATGTCCCTGCTCCAACACACCTGACTCAAATGAAATGGATCTGTTCTGCACAAAGGCCACGTTTACATGAGTTTTAATTCCCCTTTAAATCAGAATGAAAACTAAATCCTCTTTAAAGATTAAAAATGACCTTGTAAACAAATAGATTCCAAAACAAATGACCAGTCTGAATGAAACTCAAATCCAAAGTAAGTGGCTGGTTTGTTCAGATTTTAAATCCGATTGAGTAATATTCCGATCACGCATACGTTCATTCCACTTTAAATTAATTCCAGTCGTAGTGTGCTTGTGCCTTCCCTTGTCCTGTCGCCATGACGCACATATTCTACGCGGACACATTCAGATTGGCCGTCTGAAGCGAATGTTGGACTCGAGCAGAGATTATTTATTTAATTGGAGGCTTAGAAAAAATGGATATAATGAAACGAGTGGACGGACGGAAGCATAAAAACGCAAACATTTTAAAGCAATAGCATCCAAGTTAATTGAGGGCGTTTTCCCTGACCAATATAAGCCGAGGTGAAAAACCAGAGGACATGTTGAAGCAGGAGGACAACAAAGCTAAGACACACAACAACAAAAGCAGCTCGGCCCCCTGTCCAACCAGATCCCTTCCCAGCCCCCTGATCTTAAGCAGAATTTTTATTTTAACAATAATGATAATAATATATTTTATTTGTGGGCGCTTTTTGTTGACACTCAAAATTCACCTTACAAGATAAAACACAACAGCAAGAACAAATCAATAAATACACTTATAGATAAAAGGATGCATACAACAATGATTTGAAGCAGTGTGAAATATTATAGTGTGTAGGCCAGCTTGAGCAGATGTGTTTTGAGTTTAGATTTGAACAGATGTTGTAAGGATTTGTGTTTTTCTTGGTTGTTTTTGTTTTCAGAGGTTCAGGCTTCCAGCTGAGTGTGGTGGTTGTGCTAATTGGAAGATTCCTCTCACCTGGTGGTGATGGTCCAGGCCTGCTTATTTAAGTGCCAGCCTGCAGTTCACTCATCGCCTGATTGTTGCCTTACTCCGTGGTACAAACAGGCCTTAACTAAGTCATGGTTTTGCGATACAAGTGTTCGGAGAAATTAACCTTTTTTTGTCTGAAACTCCTTTCAGAGAACTGCCTTTTTTGGACTGCAACAACCCCTTGTGAACCGTTCTGCCAGCTTCTTCACCGCCACCTCAGCCACAGCAGTTTTTGTTCTAGAAATAAATCTTTTGTCTTGGAAACCTCCTGTCTGCTCCTTCCTGGGTCCGGCCTGACTTTTCTTATCCATAACAATTTTCACAGCTAAAGTATGATTAGAATACTTTAGCTTGGGTTAGCATAAACACTGGAAACTGAGAGAATCTGTAACATGTCGCTAGTGAACTAGTGTACAAACGTACCAATTTATAAATTGTTGAACATATTGACAAAGTTAAAAGGTAGCTTCTTTCTTTGTGCTCGGTTTCAGCAAATACAGAGTAGGCTACCATTTTACCTTATGCCAAGGAAACCAGTCTTTATGTATTGCATATTGCATTTATTGCCTTTATTTATCAGTTATCATTGATGAAAGTCTGAACTTTCAAAATTGGAATACAATTAAACTTTCTTTATATCAGACTGAACTGTGTCGTCCTCTGTCATCAAATCTAATCTATTCTGTCACAAAGGCAATACCTCAACCCCCCGATAAGTACGTTGTGTACCTTGGATCAGGAATTTCCCCCAGTATTTCTTCCAGGTTGTCTAGAAACTGGACATAGTCTGACAGCCCTTTCACATGTTTCCTCAGTGGATCGGACTCTGCTGGAGCATAGCCCTTCCCTCCAAGCTGGATGGCCCTAACGAAAGATGTCACAGCCTGCAAAAAATATTAAAGCAGAGAAGATTACTCCAGCGTCGGCTTCCACGTGACATAAAGTGAAAACACGCAGAAAATGAAATCAGTGTGCAAGGTTTATTTACCAAAAACAGAGACGTTTTGCTGTCGTTCGCAGCATGTTTGATATCAGTAAACGCCTGTCGACCGAGGTTGCGGCTGGGAACGTCAAGGGTGACCGCCAAGGCCAGGTCATTCTTGGAGTTTACAAGCAAACTCAGATAGGAGCAGAAAACTCGTCTCACCGCCATTTCTACCTGTTTATAAAACGAAGACATTGCGTTTTAGTGGAAAACAAAATGGAAGATGGCAATATTGTGTAATTTTCAGATAGTGACTAAATTGTTTATCATTCAGCAGCAAACTGTAGTTTAACTTAGCCAAGCACAGATTTTGGAACTAAGAAAAATTAAACCTGGCTTCACTAGCAGCAACTAAATTCAAGCTATAGCTTTTTATGCTGTTTATTCCCAATTACAAGCGATGTAAAAGCAACATTTCATTATTTTAGGAGGGTTTAAAAGCAGGATTTATTATTTACAGAGGCACAAGAGTGATATCTCTCACACAACTCTTTTATAAACAGTTCCTTATTGTTTCCCTGTGTGTATGGGCCACCAGAATGAACAGTAGCTTCACAGCAAAAAAAAAAACCCACTAAAAACGGCAGCCTGTATTTTAACTCCCAAAAGATTACATCATAGTATAATTGGTAATACAGCAGCAAGCCTTCACTAAAATCTCATAAATTAGCAAGTGACAGAAGAGGAAGGAGACTGTGTTGCAGAAGCTCTTGTCCAGGTCCACACCACATCGTGTTTTAAACATCTGTGCGGTAATTGAATTCATATTGCAGTCTTAAATCTGAGTGATATGATATAGAGTTCCTGTCAATAAGAGCAGGATGGATTCCAGACAGAAATTGAGCACACACCGAAAAGGCTGGAAAAGTCAAGTGCATGAATTTTTTGCCTGCAAGGAGAAAAGCATTTCGTATTACGAAAACAACTTTAGATGACGGTGGAAGGCAACGTGGAAAAAGTGGATTCCTCAGGAGAAGTCTGATCGGGCCTACCTGTGAGGTGCAAGGCCTGCTTTTACTAGATGGTGTTGATGGGACTGAGGAGTCTGGCAGCTCTGGGATCTCAGTGTTCCCTGATAGGTAGTCAAACAACTGGATCTTGGCAAAAGAATAAAGAATATATTAGAGAGATAAATTCATTGACTTTATCTCTAACTCAGTAGCCAATCCGATCTTCCACAATCGACATCATCATCGTCTGATTTCATCCAACTCACCGGGCTCACAGGCTCCTCTGGATCAGAGTCCACCGCTCTCAGCTGTCCGTACATGGTGAAGATATCAACCAGGTCCACGGTGTTGGAGCGCTTCAGGAAAGACTCGTATGCCTCCAGGATGAGATCATAGTTCTCCAAGCGTGCAGAGCTGGGTGGTGGCAGGTGAAGTTTGTCTAACAATAAGTGTTTCCAGGCCATCAGGACATCACTCAGAAGCACTTTGAACTCTCCGCCGCGCTGTCACAGGAGGAGAGAATACAGTGAAAGCAGCCCCCTCGTAATTACTAACAGCCTGGAACCAATCAGTTCAAAAGAAGAAAGACCAACAGTCCAAAAATAAGCCATGAGCGGTCTCAGTCGGAAAGCTGTGGTAATGTCATCAGTTATGGACGTGATGACAGTCAGCATGATGGTTCAATTGAACTACGCGGCAATGATGATGTGAGCAAAGTTAAAACATTCTGGCTTTCTGGCCAGAGGATAACTTCACACAAGAATACCGCTTCAGCAGATCAAGGAACATATTTTACTATTTTAATCATGTTATTTTAATACACTGCAAGTTTGGTGTTGGGAAAATAGATTTCTCATTCAACTGTGTACTGAAGGAGTCCTTGGAAAGGCAGCTCCTTTATAAGGAATGGAAGGTTTATAGCTCGTCTAATTCAAGGTGCACTGACATTACTGTTGTGTATTTCAGCACTTATTTTACATTTTATTATCGACATTCCTTTTATAAACTGTTTGTTTGTTTGTTAACTGATTATGTTGGGAATCTTCATGCACCAAATGGCATTTTCAGTTGCAACATACATGTTTTATTACAAGGGGATGGACCTCACCTGTTTGTTCACCTCAGCCATAGCTAGTTGCAACACCATCAGCATGCCATCAGCTCCATGAATGGTGGTCCTCTCAGACTGTAAAACCCTGTGACACTCCCTCCTGAAGGTTTTCACCATCAGCCTGAGATGGTCTCCTACAGTTTCCATTGTTCCTTAAAACAAAAGTGACACAATATACTTCTTAAGTCTGATTTATATACACAACTTAGGAGGTAAATACACGCATATACAATTTTGAAATGAGTGTAAATGTAAAGCAAATTCAACAGTAATTTATAACAAATGTGCTTATTTCTTTCCACGATCATAGATAATAAAACCATTATCCTTTCAGGCGATGGTAAGCAACTTTCGGATTAAGTTTCAATCAGTTTACAATAAAAAATAAATAAATTTAAAAAAACACACACACACGAAGGCGTCAATTTATCAGCTCAATCTATACACATACAAAGAAGCAAAGAAGAATCATAGAAAATAAATTTCTAACCTTTTATATTGTCCCAGGATTAAAGAGCACGTCCAGGACAAAACGCCACTATTTTTCAATTTTAAACTGACGATGACGATCCCTATATGCATCCAATCAACTTTCAGTATTCAGAAGTAGGTTATACCCTCAAAACTGAGTATTTTTTCGATGCATCAAAATGTACAAATTCATAACTTATTAACATGAATAATATTAAAATTACTTTTTAAATAATTAATTACTAATATGTCTCCGTATATTGTTAATTTATCAGAATATTTCAATTTAAGTTAGTCAGGAACCCCCTCTCTCATTTGAACGCAGTGGTACATTCCGAGACGTACCCGGAAGAGCATTAAAACATCCCAAACCCGCGCAGCGTTTGACTCAGGATTTCATTGATATTAACGTGGTAATGTATATTCGTCGTTTTAGTATTCAGAATTAACACGGACTCTCATTAGTAAGGATTCATTTTTAAATCTCCCCTTTGCGCGTAAAGCGCTAAAATAAAACAAGTGAGATAAACTTCTGTTTGGTTAGTTACCAGCTAACAGTACTGTCACGTTTTACTACGCTCAGGTGATTATCCGTCAAACATTTGGGTAACGTGTATTTTATGTTTGCCGAATTGAAGAGTGATGGATATAGTTTGGTGTGAATGTATTAACTGTCTCATAAAAACTTTACACCGACTGTACCAACAAATATCTGTAAAACTAGCAAATATTGGAATAAGAAGTGGTTCTTTCCAAGCATCCTGACCAAAACACGCCGTGCATGGCTGCTTTCAGAATGTGTACATAGTTATTTAAGTTTTTAATTTGTTTTTTGATTCATAAACTGTCACATTATTATCCCTTTTGTTTAAGTAAAACAAAACAAAAACAGGGCTTAAGGTCCTGCTCAAGCTGAAAGCTAAAAACAAAAGATGGGTAATCTTCACGAGCCAATTTTATATGACAAAGCTGATATGATGGTAATGTGTGCATTATATCTGTGCAAGAATCAAGTACCCAACACAGCCATGAAAACGAAGAGTTTGGTTTAAATGATTATGCAAAGTCATCAAATTAATGAATGGTCAAATAAATAACATTGATATAACATAGTCAACAATAGCTCTTTAAAGTTAAAAGTTAAAAAAGAAAATGAAGTATTTGAGCAACTTCAACATGAGCGTTAGAAATGCAACTTGGAGCATTTGAAGAAGGTGGCCTCTTTAGATTAAACGTATACAGTCAGTGTACATCATTAAAAGCTTTATTGTCCTTAAATAGTAATTCAGGAAAAACCCAAGATTTCAGTATAGTGGTTTTATTTTTTTAAACTGCTTGTCCTAGCAGCAGGGATATTAAATACATACACATTACCTGTAGCCTAAATGATCATTTGGATGGCTGGGTGTATGTGCACTGTGAGAAGATGGCATGTCAGCTGAGGCGGTTCGATGCTCTGAGCAATTTTCTAAGGTTCAACATTTGGTCTCAGCATTGATGTGGATGTTGCAGCGCTGCAGAGCACTTCAACTACTGGCAGCGACCTCTTTCAGCAGGACGCCACCACAACACAGACATTGTTGTGGAGTGGTTTGAGCAACATTATAAAGATAACATGATGTTCACTTGGCCTCTTGCTTCCCTACATCTCAGTGTGATCAGGGATCAGTGAGATGTGCTGGATCTGATCCATCCACAGGACTTCACAGGGCAACTTTGAAATGGGTTCTAGGATGAACGACACAACATGAGGCAACTCATCTATCTTTTGTTTTCACTACTCTGATATGTTACAGTGGAAGTCTGAATCTGAAGCTAGCGTCACTAGTGCACACAACATGCAGGACGACTCTACTCGCAGTCCCAGCTACACGGTGTCATGCGAGGACTACGTCCATGTGGTAGAATTCAGTCCCTTCAGCTCGGGTACCCATGCCTCTCTCCTGGCCTACGGTGGAAACCAGTTTGTGGTGGTGGGCACCTGCCTCTTCCAGGTTAGAAATACAGCTTCACACAGCCAGATTTATCCACTGCACAGTGTTGTCCTTCTCTTGTGAACTTAAAATTTGCTCCCGCAGGAGGAAGATCTGGAGGTGGAGGGAGTTGAATTCAATGTTCTTCGAGCTTTTCATCACGAATTGCGTGTTGATGCTCTGGCGTGGAGCCCCGAGTCTCGACTGGACAGGATACCAACTATCAGGTATCGCCTTCTGACTTGATGTGATTTGATTATTTTACCTATTTTGATTAGTAACAGGATACTATATTATTATATTATTACATGTTATCCAATCCTCTAACTTTAAAATGAGTAAAAAGGACCAAAGAAATCATAAGAGAGGACTAATAGTTGGAGAAATAACAAAATACTCGGTTTTGTAATGTGGCCCACACACAGTATGTATCCACTGTACAATAGTGTCAGGCAAAAAGAAAATGATATCCATGTGCAGGAGTACAGTTCAAGTTTATTTTTGCTGTAACATCAACCACAAGAGCACTTTGGCTTCTCAAGTGCTCCTCTGTTATTGTATTAGGGCAAACATTTTGCTTAAAAGTGTCCAATTAGAGTCAAAAGTTGGCTGTAAGAGCAAGTTTTTATGTAGGAAGCCATTTTATTTGACAGAATCTGTGTATGTTTATTTGTCTTTAACCCTAAAGGCCATGCCTTTCAGCTGCAGTTGGGTTTAATTCTGATCTTATTAGAAATTCCTGCCTTTATTTTATTATTATTATTATCATTTTTTATTCTTATCTCGGTGTACTACAGTGTGTCATGGCAGTAGAGAGTATAAAACAGAAAAGGCTCACTGCTTTGGTTTGAAGGTTTTAGATATCAGAATATAATATGAATCATCTGTTCCTTATTGGGGCTTAAAATTAGGTCAAATATCCCTTCCAATGAGCAAAAACACACGATATTTACACTGTATCTTTATTTATTTAAGAAAAACTCCTGAGTAGAGAATTTTGAAACACTTGTAGCTAGCTTTAGACTTCCAGTTGCCTTTTAAGCAAAATAGCTGCTGTTTAAAACATTAATAATACTGGAGCAGTGAACGTAAACAAAGAAACAAGGCCATGTATGTGAAAATAAATACAGTTTCTTCTATAGACGACTGCATACTGATGGCATAAAAAGATATCAACTTCAGGGCGAGTCGATTATGTTTGAACAACAAAACTATCAAACACTTAATTTTTTATTTTTTTTTATCTGTAAAATGTAATGTTCAGTGAATGCCACTTGTCACGTTGCAGTGTAAGAGCTCAAAGATTTTCATTTTGTCTTATCTTCATTTTATGACGATACTTTTTTCATCTATTCAGACAGAGTAGTATGATGTTTGTAACATACATTTGACATGTTTCAGCCGTCCCCTGCAGCCTTCCTCAGAACGTTGACGTGTTATCAGCTGTTCTTTGGAGGCGTGACCGTCCCAGCAAACCTGTCCGATCCGCTGGAACGGTGTCGGGCTGTGCAATATATGGAATGTTGATTTCGGCTTCAGACAATCACAAAAATAGTGATATCAACAAAAAACAAAACAAAACTATTCTTATTAAAATAATTACTCTAATGCACTCTGCTTTTGCCCCTTCCGAAGGGGAATCCGGGCAAATACCGGTGTTGTATCGAGGCCAGTTTCCCCATCAAGATCTGTTCCCCCTCCAGCTGTGCTGAGGCCCCGTCCTGTCCACACGGGAAAGATGTGCCCTCTCATAAAAAGGACTTTCTTCTTATTTATATTCTCAACAAACTTATGTTGCTAACCGTAACAAATACTATAATCTACAAAGAAAACCTTTTATAACATGATGGTTTGAGTTTTTAATTTGAATAAAGATTTTATGTAAAAATGTAAATGCTTGATAAATCACATCATATCAAACTAGAATATAATAATAATAATGGGAAAATCTACTTCTCATTTCCTCATTTGTTTCCTTTTGATAAATATAACTTACATTTTTCACCCCTCTTGGTCGTCATTGGTCTGTTATCCTGGTGGATGGAAATTCAGATGTCCGATATTGTTTCCCCGTGTTTAGAAGGACGCCAGATTCACACAACTCTGAATTTCATACAGCTCACTTGTTACTTTTTAATAAATAAATCTTGAAATTTTTAAACAGTCAAAATTGGTCGCTTATAGCTTTGGTGGAACTGGAGGGGGGGGACAGATCTCAATGGGGAAACTGGCCTCAATACAACACCGGAAGTAGACCCTACTTAATGTTGCCGACTTAGCTGGAAGTTGGTTAGTCCTCCACAATGATACCAAAAGGAGACAGAATGACTTAATCTGTTAGTTTTTTCCCACCCTGGTTTCTGCAAGTTGCCCAGATTGAAAACAAAGCAACACAAACGTTGTGTAACGTTTTCATTGTGTGCGCAAAATGTGTTGACCTAACAATGTGGTTCAGTTGTAACGTTTTATGGCAGTTGACAATATAGAGAGATCTTTACGATCAATTAATCGTGGCGTTTAATACTGCGATTAATTGTGAAATCATGTGATCGTGGCCTTCCTACTGGCACCCCAATGCAGCACAGCGTTAATGAGTCATTGTGAACATGTCAGTCCTTTAAACAAACAGAATGATTTTGTAATGCAGATGAAGCAACAGATTTTTTGCAACATGTGCATGTTTTGGTAGGAAATGACTCCTCTTTTTATACAACTGTAGACATATATTTGTCAAAAGAATCATGTGCATTGGCCTTTTACATTTTCATTGTTAATGAGTAGTATCGCCAATCTTGAGAAAAATCTCTGTTGGAGAAGATTCCCTTAGTTTGTGTGGGTTAAAGTAGTGTCTGAAGTTTTAGTTTAGTTGCCCCCTTTGATATGGGCGGGTAAAAATATTGATTAATCGATGCATCGCTATATTTCCCCACCCAGTTCAATATCTATTTGGTAAATCCTCTGAACCGATTCACCTCCTGACTCGTGGGGGGGCGCTGTGCGTGTTATTCACGTTGTATGGACGGAGGCCGCATTAGATCAAGCAACACCAAAATGGCAGCCAAAGCAAGAGGCAACGTAAAGCCAGATCCTTCAACTTTTAAATCTGACATTTGGGGTCTTTTTGGACTTAAGCTGCGCCAGTACTGCAGTAACACAACAACACCATGCGGATGCTCTGCAACAACCGTTGTTTGGCACTGCATACCTACTACTGAATCGACATACAAGCATTTCAATAAATATTGAATTGAATCGATATTGAGTTGAATTGCAACCCAAAGAATTGAAATGGAATCGCGAGGTTCTTAACAATACCCAGCCCTACCCTTTGGGTTATCCATGCAGCCACAGCTCCTGTCGTTTGTTGACATGACATGTTTTCAGGAGCAGATTACGGTTCCCAGAGAGGTTAAACATGGCCTGTTAATCTGGTTTATGTCTCTTACTTCTTACTTTTATGTTTCAACTGTCCTTTAGTTGCATCAGTTGAGGATTTATCTTGTTTATGAATGAAGTGCAGAACAAATGTGGCTTCCTTCCATTGTTGCTCTCCTGTATTTCCCACATATTTTTCTTCCCCGCACCCATTGAACCCCATCTAATTTAGGTGCTCTGACCCTTTTTGATGTGCTGTCTATTTTTAATGAAAGACGGTGTGTACAGTGGGACGTCTGCAGGTCAAGTGCCTCTCGTTATGTAAGAAGACATCAGACTGTTGCAGTAGGATTAGAGGATGTCAAGCCATGCTTCGCTTCCGCATTAGAAACCTGACATCTGTGTCTTTAACATAACAGGGTAATTTTTCTAGGAAAGCTCAGCAGTCCTGCTGTGTGAAAGTAGTCATCACCACTTCTTGCTGTCACACTGCAGCTGTCAGGATGTGAGCCAAGTTGTTTCAGGTGGCTTTGGACTGGAGGGAAGTAGCCCAACTAAAGATTGTTAGAAAGCAAAGAGTTTCTGCCTAATTGGAGCGGTGGTTGGGAATGCTCTGCAGTCCCCCTGGAGGTGTTTAGGCTTTCTGTAATTGAAAAGGAAAGGCAGCGATAATTCCTGGCCTTCTGTGGTTTACTCCACAGGACCGTTGAGCCAGCCCTGTGACGTGCGCACATATTATTGCGCTGATGATTTCCCACTCAGGTTCCATCCCTCCCTTCAGTCGGCACGTAGCTGTGCCTTCCAGGAAAAGTATAACGTTCTCACGGGCTCGAAGGGGGGGTGGGAGAGGGGGGCTTGAACTGCCACCGCAGCAGCTTGTATTGAGAACAATCTGAAGACTATTGAAACCACAGACTTCCACTCCACACACTCATTTTTCAACCTTGGTTGTCACATAGTAAATACAGTGGCCAATAGACCGAACAACAGGCTTTTCTTAGAGAGATGACAGTCAAAAAGAGGAGAGAAAATGATGTAGATGACATCAAGGAAAGGCCTCTAGCTAGATTCTAGCCAGGGACGGTGCAGTTCACGGCCTGTGGATTGTTTACCACAGATCTGATTACAAGGTGACTTGATCTTGTAGTTGGATCCATGTAGGAACGACCTATCCAAAACAACTCCAATGTCCCTGACCCTCTTTTCCTTTATTTCCTGTGTGCCTCATACTGTAAAGATGAATTAGGGTTATTTCTGAGGCACATTTAAAGGCCCATGCGGTAACTTTTTGACCTTAAAACTCCGCTTTCCGGACTGGTTTGATAACACAGTGACATGTATTATGAGCATTTTTGAGGCGTTGCGGCCCACCAGCAGTCCCGCGGCTGAGAAACCACGCCATACAACTTTTTCAACCGGGACGCATGCGTGCTGAGTTAGGCTTTGCACATGCATCACAAGCTAGCAAGCAAATGAACGTGCACCGGCGGATTCAGCAAAGAAACGTTAGAAGACCTTATCGGAGGAAGGGAGGAAATGAGACTGAGAAAAGATGTTTTTTTACTGTCTGGTGAGAGCTCACTGTACAGGTAGGATGCAAGATGGATGCTGGATTATCCGTCAGTAGGGGGCGCATCACTGAGTAAATGGCATAAGTTGAGGAGTATCTCTTTGAGAACATGAAAAATGAGGCCCACCACTGTCCTTTTACTGGTGACCTGAAACTGAAGCGAACATTTAAAAATCTGCACAAACATGTTTGTGACGTCCATAAAGACTGCCGGCATAATACCTGTGACCTTAAAGGTAGGACAGTCTGACAGCTGTATTATATAATACCATTTATTACTATTATTCATTATCATCCATCCTTCCATCCTTCCATCCATCCATCCATCCTTCCATCCATCCATCCATCATCTGTCCATAAAGAACTTGAATCTTTTATTGTTTTATTTTTAAAATTTTAGGGACGATTTAATCGACTACTGAGATTTTTTCTCCCTATCACTTCTAATTACAGAAGAAAAAGAACAGCATTAACAGTTCTCTTTTGAAATTAGTTTATTTCCCCCTTTTTTTTTATCAACTTGTCACAGGTGTCCAGATATGGTCATCTGTTCCTGTCACAGAATGCCAACAAAGTGTATGCAGCATGCTTCTCGAAGTCTAGGATGGCTTTAGTAGAATGGGGACCTAAAGTCATATTGTTCTTAGGTTAGGGTAGAGTCCTTTGCATTTGAATAATAGCGATTTATTAAAACAGCCTTTACAAGAGGGGAGAGGTCATGACAGCAGTTGCACCCTATACTGCTGTAGTCCCAGTGTAAGAATACAATCACTGGCCACTTCATTAGGAATAACAGTTTATTGGCTTTTTATTTTAATGCAATATATAATCAGCCAATCACATGGCAGCAATTCAGTTCATTTTGTCATGTAGACATGGTCAAGACGACTTGCTGAAGTTCAAACTGAGCATCAGAATCAGGAAAAAAGGGGATTTAAATTACTTTTAATCTGGCATGATTGTTGCTCTGAGTATTTCAGAAACTGCTGATCTACTGGGATTTTCACACACAACCATCTCTAGGGTTTACAGAGACTGGTCTGGAGAAGAGAAAATATCCAGTGAGCAGCAGTTGTGTTTGTTGTTGTCAGAGGAGAATGGACAGACTGGTTGGAGATGATAGAAAGGCAACAGGAACTCAAAGAACCACTCATATCAACCAAGGTATGCAGAATAGCATCTCTGAACACAAAACACGTCCAACCTTAAAGCAGATGGGCTACAGCAGCAGAAGAACACACCGGGTCCCACTCCTGTCAGCTAAGAACTGGAAACTGAGGCTACAATTCACACAATAGACTCGCCAATAGAAAATGAATAACCTCATCGCGGTCTTGTTGAGGGAGGTAGATCGGGATCCTGGCCTCCATTTCAGCTCCACATTCACATGCTAGGCTCAGAATTTGGTGGAAACATCATGAAAGCATGTCTCCATCCTGCCTTGTATCAATAGTTCAGGAAGGAGGTGGTGTAAAGGTGTGGGGGATATTTTCTTGGATACTTTAGGCCCCTTAGTACCAACAGAACATGATTTAAACATCACAGCATGGCCATGTCCAGGATCATGCACCATGTCACAAAGCTCAGATCATCTCCAGCATGACAATGAGTTCACTGTACTCCAATGGCCTCCACAGTCACCAC
>JBBBVU010000019.1:16390505-16420072 GCA_037177055.1 Atherinosoma microstoma
TTCCGGTCTCACCCACACCTCCCCCAACTCCCCCCCCCTTCAACCCCCCCCCCCCCCCCCCCCACCCCCCCCCCAGATTAAGAGAATGCTCAGCTGAAGAATGTGTGACGACCTCCACTGCCAAGGAGCAAAACTTCCAGCCCCTGATGCCACAAAAGGCAAGAAGGTAATTAAGTTTGAAAGAATAGAAGCACTGCCGCAAACAATGCGCCAGTGTCCATGGGGAGGGATATATGTGTGTGCAGGTTGGGGGGGGGCGGCAGAAAAGCCATTAACATTCAGTGGCCGGGTGAAAGAGAGGAAGGAGGGCAAAGGGGAACAGAGGATGGCATTCTCTCTCTGTGTGCTTCTCGCTCTCTTTCTCTATCGCAGCACGACTTGTCTGTTCATTCTCTTTATTTATCTCTCTTCTTTTTATTTTCTCTCAATCACCCTAACATCTGGTTTGGACTCCCCACCCCTCCCTTATCACCTCTTCAACACACTGCAGCAGCTCTTTTAATGCTCTTTTTGGCCCCTTCGCTGTTCCCTGTTGTTCCTGGGGTGCCCCCCTACAGACAACACACACGGACAAATGCAATCACACACACCCTCCGGTTCTTGATTTTCTGCTTTTTGCAAAGCTAAGTTGGACACTTTGCATAAACTTGCGCAAACAGGTACACACGCAGTATCCCCGTTGGTTACCATCTGAGAGTGCTAAGAACAAACTAGATTACCACTCTCCACACAGGAAGATTCACAACATGCAAACCCCCCCAAAAAATACACAGGGAGCTTTCATCTTTTTGCCACATCTCCAGAAAAGCAGTTTAACTCAATTAGCAAAGAATGTAATTTTATTTACAGACTCCCAAGTAATTTGTAATACACACACACATTCATACACACAGACTCACAGTTTAAGCAAACTGTCCCTCTCCCACGTGGTTGGAGCTAAGAAAGAAGTATTCATTGCTCATGCATGTGTGTCAGTCTGTGTGTGTGAATCTGAGTGTGTGGGTGCGCTAGTGTGTGCATGTGTGTTCGGACAGTGGAAAGATCATGAGACACATTTACGTCAGATGAGTGAATCAGACAAACCACCGCTAATTTCAATGAGGGATTCTTCTGAGGAGAGAAGGAGGGTGAGAATGACAAGTTAAATAGTCAGGGAGAGGTATACAAACACTGGCAACAATAGTTAAGGAAAGCATGTTTTGTGCAGAGTCGAGGAAAGCTAGTCGCCAACTAATTGTTGTGCTGTGGCGTTATGTGCTTAGTAATCTGCCTCTATTTGTCTCTGCATCTCACCAAAGACATGGATTAGAGCTAAAATGATGACTGCTTAATCCTTGATTTGCCTGTGCTAAATAAATATTAATCTAGCCTGCTCATCATGCTCTTGTAAGGTACAACGTACACAATATGAGAGGGCTTAGCTGTTACATAAATCATAGCCTTATCTTTTGGATGAGGCAAAAGCATGAGACCATGCACACACACACACACACACACAACCAGAGACCTCCTCTCTACAGTGCACACCAAGTCGAAGGGGGTGGCAGGGTGGGATTATTTGCCAAGAGAAATTAATAATCCTGCTAAATACAAAGCCTGGAAAAAAGAAATCTCTAAAATACATGTTTTCTCTTGGGGTGTGTAGACACACACAATTATATGCCAGCATAGGAAAAATTACAAATATCACTCATTTGTGTTGATTCAGACCCCTCTCTATCTCTCACTCTGCCTCTCAGCAGGTTTGTTTAGAAAAAACACTGTTGGAAACATGAAAAATGAAAGCTGCCATTGCTGAACCCCCCCACCTCTCTCTCTCTCTCTCTTGCTTTCTCTCTTGCACATACAGACACACACTTAAATTGACAAGGCCATGGCAGTGCAGCGCAGAAGAGGTTAAGCAAACACTGTCCACGTCAGTCAAGGATAGTGTGCACACACAAACGGTCAGACACAGAGACCAGTCTCTGACGCAGGCATTTCATATCCACCTGGCAAATATAAATGACTGGTTATACTGCATCGACTACCGTGAGCCTCAGATTCTCTGCTTGTTTTATGCTATGATAAGTGCGGCGCTTGTGAAACAACTTGTGTGTAACTTATTTGGAGGCTCAAAATAGCCTATATATGACTTATTCTTTAAATACTTGGCGCGGCAGCCTGAAATTAAAAACATGAAGTAATTTTCCAGTGCTGAAATCTGTTTTGCAAGAGCAGTAGGTCCCGCTGATACCCTGAAGGCTATTATTAAGCATTACAAACTAATGTAGCAACTCCCGCTACTTGTTGCCAAATCCCTTTTAAGGAAAAAAAAAAAATGTCCCAAATTTTGCCCTATTTGGTTAAAGACGTCTATCAGTATCAAGTGACCAAAAACCATGCTGGCAGTACAGTAAATCATAGCATAGGATGCACTGTAGAAGGCAGTGGATTTTACAAGCTAGCTGCTTTCTGGCTGTCTCAAATTCTTGTTATTACTCAATTATGGCCTGAGCAGGTAGGGACACCTTGTCTCTCTAGTGTGTCAAAGTCAGCTGATTTATGTTTGCTAAACCTGTGCTTATCAGCACACTTACCGTCACATACAGAAGAGAAGAGAAGAGAAGAGAAGAGAAGAGAAGAGAAGAGAAGAGAAGAGAAGAGAAGTTAACAATAAGGACTTGGAGACACCTTGCTAATTGTACAGACATTTCTGACATGCCGACCAGATCTTCTACTTCTTTTCCAGGGGTAACAATAAAGTTTAAAGTTCAAACCCCCGCTGTTTTCTAAAGACGGTACTCGGTAGGACCCTGGCCCTGTCATTATCTTCATAAACATAATCATAGGGCAGGTATCCTGACTGACGCCACAAGCTATGTGCACCTCAGTTAAACATCTCTTGAGCACTTCTCTAACATGCCACAAAAAGGCCATTAATGTCTCAAGCCTTTCAACTGGAAAAACATGCTCACCTTATATTATAAAAAAGCACAAATTAACAGACATTTAGGCACACAAAGGTGGGAACAGGAACTGGGGATATGTGGAAAAACACACAATACTTTTTGATTTTCCAAGAGCATGAATACTCGTGACAGGTCTAATTTCTGGACCCAGGGAATTACTAATTAACTTAAGCTTTCTGCTCTCTATTTAATTAGAGAGGTCTCCAAATGAACTTTAGACCAAAGCCATTTGCTTTTTAAACAAACCCCCTTTTTCTGACAGCTGTTGTGCGTTTGCCCTCTTCTCACAAAAACCACAAGGAAAGCACAGTTGTTATTTATGTCATCCTAAGCTCTTTTTTTGGTTTCTGTTGGAGGGTAAAAGAGAATAGAGAGGAAAAGGAGCTAAATATATTTTAAAAAAAAGAGCAATTGAGTTGAAAAGTGTACATTTTAATTGGATTTCACTGCAAACAAACAACTGTCAGATGTAATTAGCATGGTTTTAGATTAACGCCACAATATTCCTTTATCAAATAAACACCATGTCACACAGATCTAGGGCCAGCCTGCGGAGAGGAAACAGATAAAATGGACCCATTACGTTACTACTCGCTGTAGGAAATAACCACGATTAGATGTAAGAGAGATAGTAACATATTTAAATCGAAAATGTTCAGAAACTGAAGGTTTGTTTCTCTCTGTATATGTGAATTTAATTAGGTGTGGTGCCTCACTTTTTATGTGACAGACACAGGGTATTGGAGGCCAATGCCAAGGCAGCTGAGGGCCAGAGTCGGTAATATCTCTTTTCTACACCCTCTTAAATACACAAAAGCGTAGATATTGTGCTTACTGTAGAGTCAAACCACATTCAAACAGACATGGTATTCATTTTAAAACAAGTGAAAGGGGAAAGGATTCACCCAAAGCTACATTATCTAAGAAAAAGTCTGCCTTTCATTTAAACGTTTTCCAAAAGGATAAGTCTCCAACAAGCCAAACAGACCGGCAGACCATCTATCACCAGATTGTGACACTTGTTTAGGGATCGTGTTAAGGAAGACGTCCATTCTTCAACATACTTTGCTTTTTTAACAGTTCCTCCAAAGCATTCGTATATCTGCTCATCTTTGCTGGGATGAAACAAGGCAAAACTCCCTTCTTTATTTAGTCTAGGTGCAGAGAGCTGATACATCAATGAAACCGCTGACAAAACTAGCCCTGTTAATACCTACAATTTCATATACAAGAACATTCCAGCGCCTGTTCTGCTCTTCTTCTTTACTGTCACAGAAAAGGGGAGTCTTGTTTTCTCTCTCTTTTAAAAGCAAATAATTGAAGAATATTCCACAGCTGGTGCCAGGCCAGAAAAAGAGGTAGAGTTTGAGAGGGATAGTGTTGGTTAAAGTCTCCTCAGGGAGTTGTGGAGACACATGCTTGTCTGTATAGATACACAAGGAAAAAATGAAATATCCTAATTCCTTTTTTCTTTCTTTTTTCACTATTTTACCTATAATCTTACCATTAAAATAGGACACAGCTACTCATTCAAGTGTAATTAGCATTTTTTTCTTAAACATACCCTACACTGTTGCCACTGTTGTGCAGGCGCTTCATACACAAAACTGTTTTCAACAGTTTTAATACAGGTACAGTTTGAATAAGAGGAAGTGAGTTTCACAAATGAAAAATAATAGTTTCCATGCAACCCACATCAAATTCCATGGTATATTCATTTCATCTCTCATTACACTGTTTGTTTAAGACCACTAGTCATGCATAATTAATTAGCCACTTATTCCCCAACGAACCTTGCCAATGGCCTTGATATTCACATGCGATTGCCTACAGGAATATCACATGCCTATCATGTCACATACCTGCAAAGTACATGTGTATGCTGGCATGCATACAAATCATGGTCATAAACCCAGAAGAAAATGCAGTTCATTTGATTCGTATATACCAATTATTTTGTTTTCTGTTGATACTGTATCACTTACTTCTTATTCCTCCATCTTTCCTTGAGGTCTATTAATGTGCACATCTTGTGACTAGTCTCTCTGCCTTTTCAATCCTCGCCTTTGTCTTTGGCCAAAAGGAAAGAGAATGTATCATTTGTCATGAGATGTCTTGTGCTATTGTGGGGTGTCTTTTCTCAAACCTGGAGAGACTTAGTCATTCATCAGCATTTTGTTTTTTGCTCTGAGCTCAGAGATTATTCTTTAACTTGGGCTTGAATGAGGTAGTTGTGCATATTTTTCATGGTTTTGTTTTTATCTACCAGCTTTCATATCTCTGAAAATACTTCTGAGAGCAATCAATAGAATGTGCCATATAACCTTTTGCACCACGCATTGTTTGGTAGGTGAGTGCAGGAGGGACAAAGCTTTCTAAAATAAAAAGGCTGCTGAACGCTTTGTTGAATATGTGAGATGAGGACTTGGAGGCACTCACATGGACCTGAAGAGCTGAGCAAATGTCCTCCACATTGAATGCATCAAGAAGTATAGAGGACAAACAGTGTCACAACCTGAAAGGCAGCAGCAGCTAATAGTATATACCAATATAAAGGGAAAAAATAAGCATTACCAGAAATGTACTGTGATAATCCAAAAGCTTTTCTATGCAATCACACTGCCTAATCACTTTTGGAAATGACCTCCCCATACCTGTCAACTAAGGGGAAAAGAAAAATCAACTGATGATGACAGAATAAACAAAAAGCAATAGAGAATATGAGCCGGAGAGACCAACAGACACATACAGAGAAAGCAATCAGTGATAGAAGAGACAGGCCTCACATTTTTCCTCAGCCCATTTAATTTGACCTAAACCTGAGAATCCCTGCCACCCCCAAGGCTCACAGGACCTCAGATCAAACAGAAAGAGCACTCGAAACACACGGCCCTGATTGTTCTTTCTCCACCCTACGAAATTTCCCCACTTCCACTTTGAAATGAAAAGAATAAACATATTATTCTAAATGAAATACCCAGACCCATGTTTTTCCATGGCTAATATCCTGTACGGGATGGCTGATGCAAAATAGGCAGGAGAGCCTGAGAACGGGATGGAGCACGGAGGGTAGTGAAAAATCCCCCTCTTTCTATTTTCCCTTAAGAGACTGATGAAGGCTTGTTGAGATGAGAGAGAGAGAAAGAGAGAGAGACAGACATGGAGACAAGAGAGAGAGAGGGGGTAACGCAATCCTGACTGGCGCTGGACCAACAGCAACAAAAACATTTAGATAACCGCGCTCAATAATGAACGATTTCAATGAGGACAAAAATTACATTTCCTACAGATAACATGCCCCCTTCCCATAACAGAACCAAAAGAGCCTTGAAACCACGTCATGCTTAAGAGTGGTGCACTGGAGTATTATGTTAGGGGAGGGTTGTAGTAACTATATTAGTATCCTTTTACCTCGCCAGAGACAGTACTTTTACTGGCTGTAAGAAAATAGTGTTGGCATATCTGATAGAGACAAGGAGAAATACAGACCCTGTATGACAACTCAAGAAGCTCACTGGAAAAGCAACAAATCTCTCCTCAACTGACTCGGTCTGTGTTATAGCACTACCAGCGGCGTGGCTCAAATGATTACCGATCTTCAATACACACTACAAGGACCACTCAAAATAAAACTCCACGTACACATAACTGAAGATCGCTGCAACACACTTGATCCTCACAGGTGGTGTGGGTCACAGTGAGAATGCCATCCCCACCTTTCCCATCCACTAAGCACTCACTTCCTTTCATGCCAAGTCTGTCAAGTTGCTTGAGAGGGGAAGAAGCAAGAAAAGAGGAGATATAGCGTGGAAAGGAGGCAGAGAATAAGAGAGGGAGTCTTTGTCCTCCTCCACTCAGCTCCAGCACGTTTCCTCCTCGGGTCTGTCCAGAATTAGCATATGAAAGGCAAGGGAAGGCGTGCAAAAGGTCAAAGAAAGAGGATCCTGTCCAATGAGAGACAACAAAAACAGGCCACACCGGTCTTTGTGCTGTTCATGTTCTCCACCACCTAACCATATACCCCTCCCTCAACCCTGGATCATTTCCATACGCCAGATGATGACGGTTGATCATAAATTACTCACAAAGTCGAGCTGGGTCATATGGAAGTCACGGTGGCAATTTTAAGCCGCGTCACCACCCCTATGCTCTTTCCTAGCACCACTACCAGTTCACACACACACACACACACACGCAGGCGTTCACATAAAACGCACCTGCCTGGCAATTTCACAGTTGCCTCTGCCCAGATGATATCCGATCAAATCCTCGGCAAACATCTCAATAAAGGAAAAATGTAAGAGCAGTGTAGTTTGGTTTGATCCCTGAAAAGTCGCTCCCTTCCTTCCATGTAAATGCTACCTGAGCCACAACCATCCACTACATAATTGTACACTCCAGTGCTTTAGGGATCCAGTTTAGTATATACATGCCGGCTTAGGGAGTTTACAGTCTCCTCAGTTGCTCTATTATCATACATATTGCTTCACATGACAGCTTCCATCTGCTGGCATCCGAACAAACACCCAAAAACACTGGCCTGGTTTTTTCCGGGGTTCTCCCCTGCACACACAGTCATGTACCGGTAGCGGTCTGAGACACAGGGGGTGGAGGACAGAGAGGAAAGAGAGAGAGAGAGAGAGGGAGAGAGAGAGAAAGAGAGAAGAGGGGTAGAGCATTTCATCTCTCTTTCATCTCTGTCACCCAGTCAAGCGTTCAATGCCCCATTCAGCGCCTGCCCAGCATTATGCAAAATAATGCTAATCCCCTTTCCCGTGCTTTCACACTTGTATAAACCGCCGTTCCTGCCTCTGAAAAGCAATTATATCAGTTTACGTTCCTGTCAAAAAACAGGATTAGCATGCAAGTACTAGTAGCACCAACTGCACCCAATCTCTATCTACCTTTGGCTATCGGGTAGAATAGAACATTAAATGTTTGTCCACCCCTACTCCAAAAAAAAAAAAAAAAAAAAAAGGAAGTCAGTCTGCTTGGTTGGGGGTAGCTAGAAATGTTTTGTAATTAGATGTTTAGGTGGAGTGAATAAAAAAGGATGAAAGTTTCACAAGCAGAACTCCTTGTCCTTGTTTTCCTTGCCTAAGTTTTCTGTGCCAGAATCTCAGCCTTGTACAATAATCAAAAACAAATTCAGCTACATGGTTACACAGGGCCATACCAGTCCCAGCCTCTCTTCACAGACCGTGTGTGTGTTACACATGTGACACGCAGAGAATAATACACACAGAATGAACTGTTGTTGTTCCCTCTGACACATTGCTTCCACATGCGCTCAACCCTGTCTATGCACATGCAAACACACACTCAGCAGACAAGGAAAGATGGAAGCATATTTTTGAATATGCAAATGCTCATACAAGCGGAACGTGTGTAAAAAGGAGTCATTGTGAGCTGGTTTAATCTGGACAGTCAGGCCTCTTTCTCTATAACTCTGTCATGTTTTTTAGGGATAGGGGTAAGGATGCATAGCATACCCATCCCAAATGATGACAGGTTAGGGGAAAGGGACAACAGTCAGCAGAATTAGCAAGGTCGTCATGGCGATTAATGAAATTTGGCAAAGTGGCCAGCCATAGACTTAAATGAGCTAGCTGGTTAGGTACAGGCACAGGGGGGCTGGCTGGCTGCTGGCCCGTTGCTTCATACACTCCCATTATTCTCTTTTCTGCCGTGGTGGTACAATAGAAGCACTTGTATCTCAGCTGATACCCACCGGCAGTACAAGCTCTCCGCCTGACAATTTGCATATGTTAATATAATTAAGTGCTAATTACACTAAAACTCGCATATTCACAAGCACCCTCCCCGGGAGCTACGCACGGGCTTGATCTCGTTCCAAGTCTTTAACCCTCCTCCGCATCTCGCTCGGTGTGTGTGATAGAGAGAAGTTGTGTGTTAGCGGTGGTGCCCCAGGGCTGACACAGGAAGACCCCCCCCCCCTCCCCCCTTTGAGACATAATGCTGATCTGGAGTGGCTTCTTAGCTTCTCCCCAATACAGACCTCCCTGAACCAAGACACCTAAACATTACTACTGCAAACGGTCAACCATTTCTCACGCACACACATTTGGCTGCAAGCTACGGGTTTTCAACAGTTGCAGAAAATTTTTGCATAAATGACTTTTTAAAAGAAAGCAAAAGAAAATGTAAAAGAAAACAGTATAACTCCCCGCTAGCATCAAGTATGGCTGATCTTTAGCCAAGTTTGTTACTCTTCTTAAAGATTTTTTTTTTTTACTTTTCTAATTCAGCCACCCCTCATTCATGTGGAGAAAATGCTGGATATGTTCAACACCGTATTTACATAAATCAGGTAACCAGAATGTCAACTGTTATTTAAACCACGGACAAGAAACGAAAAAAATCTACATGATTCCCTCCAGGGAGTAAGTGTGTATGGATGTGAGAGTGTGTAGGCCTGCCGTTTTGATAATGGAGGACAGGCGGTTGTGCTTTTCACATCGTAATGGCCGTGAATCAGGGAGGAAGCCAAGCGGTCGTGCTACAATTAGAGTTCTTTTGTGCCTCTTCCTCTGTCTCCTTTTCCCTCTCTTTTCTTGCTTTCAATCGCTGACACTCTACCTATCAAGGGTATGTTAAAACAGTCTACACTGCTCTGCTGCAAAGGGTGAATGGAGGGGAATGAGGGGCTGAAAGGAGAGAAATTCACACTGTGCGGCTGCTGGACTCGTATGGACACACACATGCACTACACGCAGCAGATGGTGCAGGAAGGAGGAATCAACGCACATGGACAGACACACACCTATTGGCGGAGAGAGACGCCTCTGTGTGCACTGTCCCTTAATGAATGTCTATTGGGAGTCGCAGGGTCCAAGCTCATTTAGATGACTCTCAATGAGATGCAGCATTTCGACTATGGTAATACGCTCCTCCCTTCCCCAATAATCATACACAGGTCATTGTGTCAGAGTGATTCATTTCTATCACACACGTACGCCAGATGTTATTATGCTGGAGAGTAAATCTCTCCAAAGGATGTCGATGGGCTTCTATGCAAAAATGGTGAAAAAATGGGGCGGGAGAAAAAGAAAAAAATATATTGTTATAGCAGTCCGGCGTGTAGTGAGCCATACTGCTCGCTCAAGCATGACGGCTGGTAATGTAGGTTTGGATGTAGCTCTGCGTGTGTCTCTTTGAGGGGGGAAGCTCTCCTTCACTAATACCTGCTTCTCGGATTACCACAGCGTCTTAAGTATTCAACCAGACTCATATTTTCCCTTCCTGCCTTTTTAGCCAAATTGTCTGTCTTTACACTGTAAAGCAGTGATACAGCCCTCCTTATACTAAGGGCCTATAGGGGATCCACGAGGAAGAACATTAAAATGCAGCGATAGCCTTGTTGCAAAGCTCCTCTCTATTTCTTTCTCTCTCTTTCTGCAGCAAAAGCTTCTAAATCATCCAGCCTCCTCTATTAGACGGGAGACTTATTGAGGTAGAAACCATAAAAAATGAAGAAGGGAAATTTAATCCCTGAAATATTGATTTGCACATTAATATCAGATAGGCAGAGGGCAATCTAGCCGGGTGGAAATGACACATTGTCGACCCCTAGGAGAGGCCCGAGCCAATCTTCTAGCTGCATGTGTCTTAGACCCAGGAGTTATAGGACAGACTCAGCCCCTGTCTCCCTCTCTCTCTCTCTCCTGTCCTTTCCTCCTCCCAGTACCCTCTCATCCCTCTTGCACCCCCTCCATCCGCACCCTTAATGAAGGCTGCAATGCTGAAAATGCATTAGCTTTTAATAATCAAGCATTTTCAAGCCAACAGCTTTTGTCCTTCGAGGGCTGTCTGCTCATCTTTCACACTATATGTTTTTCCCCCAATCCTTCCCCATATCGCTATGGGTAAAATTAACGTTGCGAATAGCTTAACTAACAGGAAGAGACATACACACTCTGCCTTTGATAGTGCTAAGACACCGAGCACAGAAAAACAAAAACAAGAGGCCCGCAGTTCTCAAAACACAAACCTCAAAAATCCTCTCATTTGCAGGACAAGAAAAAATAACAGAGATATTGTTATTATGGAGTGAGACAACACCACCAGTAACTGATGAAATTCATTGCAATTAGACTGGATCATATTGTTCCATAATTTTACTGTTAATAATTTTATTATAAGGCCTGAGCTGCGTGTTTTGGTGTTAAAATGCAAGCATTTATGCAGATGCATTTAAATTATTTGACTAGACAGAAGATCCATCCTGACTGAAAACACACCGGCTGATAAATCTAGAAAATTGTTTTAAAAAGAAGTTGACACTTAAATCATAGAGACACGTATATTTTCTTTAAAAATAAATTCAAGTGTTTGAATTACAAAAACGTTCATTAATGTATTTGAATAATAATAATAATGATAATTATAATAATAATAATAACAATAATAATAATAATGCTTATATTATTATTATTAATTATGATTGTTAAAACCATTAAGAGGATCCTTTTTTGATCGTATTGAAAAATCTCCATATTTTGATTGAATCATTGGCCTACTTTCTCTATAAATACCTACACATGTTCAGTATTCTACACATATCCAAGAGTGCAAAAGATTTGGGGGAAAATCTGAATTAAAAAGTATTAATTTTCAGTAAATAAATACACTCTGAGATCCAAACAAGAAAAAGCAAGAAAGATGTATAAAAAGAGCCAATCGTGAAAAAAGGTCGCTTATCCCATATTGGTGCACCGATCACTTGGAGCATATACAGTTTCTACACACACACACACACATACACGCTCACGACACCGTTACATAGCCGGGTTGGAGACTGACTGGCCCCTTGGCCCTGATGGGTTTTTTTTTTGTTGTTGTTTTTTTTTTTCCTCCTCCCGTGCGATCGATGCCCCCCCACCACCCCCCCACCATCACTGCTGTCGCTTATCCATCCGTGCCAAGTTTATCTGCCTATACCTAAAATATGCATTATTTTTAAAAAGCCATCGAACAACAAAAAAAGACTAATGGATTCTGTAGAGTGTGCATTCTTAGAATTAATTGTAAAAATACACCAAACAACAACTAAAGGAAAAGGTTGCAACCAGTTCTCTCTAATAACAGACATAAAAAGGCATTCAAGGAAACGATAACAGTGGCACACGGACGCGAGTGGGGACAGTGTGAAAAAGGAATTTACATGCTATGAATTTAGGCGGAATTGTAATATGTGAATAATGATAAACGTAAAAAGAGTCTGAATTGGGGATAAAGTCTGATCTTTGAGATGCCGATGCTTAAGAAAAGCAGGAGCACCAGGAGTTGGCTGCCTCTGAAGGGACTCTCCGTGCTATCAGCAGCCCAGACTCGGTCTCCCTTCTGGGCGATGTAGCCACCCACGCCTCGGTAAAGTCAGACTTCTTTTTAAACACAGCAGGTAAAGGTGTATGGACAGCCTCTAGCAAATGTAAAGTACGCTGATTTTGTATTAATTCTTTGATAAAGGTCGCGGTACAGTCATTTCTAAAAGATATCCACTTATTGAGATGAGAGCGGATCGTGTTTGGAGACTGATCACTTCGAACGTGAATGCCTGAAAGGTGCATGAAACCCGACTTGTTCAAAACTGGGTTTAAGCGATACGATGCATCCAAATCATGAGTAGATGTGATTACTCAGGGTTAGGACTTAAATGGGGAGTCATTGAGTAGGTTTTTTAAAGAAGAAAAAAAAGAATAAAACATCAAGCCGGACAAGCTCAAGCGGACATGTCCGAGGGATCGGACTCCTGGAAAGGCAACACCATATCCGCACTGCAAAGCCACAAACAGAGGGGGGGGGGGGATTCACTCGTGTCGTCTCATTGTGTCTTATATCGTATCGCTGTACCTGTTCACCACCAAAGATCAACAACATTCGTATAAACTTTGCAAAAAAAGGTAGGTCAGGACGAGATATCTCACTAAAGCCACGGACCCATGCGTAAGGACGCCTGCAATCCTGACAGTCGCTTGTTTTACTGAAGCCAAAGCGCCGGAGTTGCACTAACATCCCGATATCCGCCTTTATTCTGGACTAAAATCACCCAGCACCTGTTATCCAGGCAGCCCCGATGTCAAAGATCTACCAGCGAGATAGATAATCGATACCCGACCCCTAAATTTAACACACACACCCCAAACTACTCAATAAAAGTTAAAGGGAGAGGTGGAAAGGGAAAAAAAAAACTTACTTTCTTCCCCCTCCAAAACCGTCACCTCCGCTTCTCTCTTTGCTCTTGGGTTTATAAAACAGTCACATCCAGCGGCTTGCGTAATTACACAACAAAAACGTGGAAAAACAGGGAAAATTACAATAATCCTCCAACTTTATAATGGGAAAAGGGGGTAAAATCACAAATGTCAAGCGTTTTGAGAGCTATCCCTTATTTTGGTTCCGGTGGCGGTGAAACGACGTGTCGACGGGCTGCCTCGCAGTTTCTCTTGTGGACGGGGGTCGGGAAACGGAGGAAAGGAAATGAAAATCCGATATGTCTTTATTCTGCTAATTATTATCGTTTTAGCCCTGTTTAAAAAAATGGCTGATTAAGTTGAGTGCGCATGTCTTTGTGTGTCTATTTCCCGATATGCACTCTGGGAATGGGTAGAGAGACAGAGAGAGAGAGAGAGGACGAATGAGGGAGAGAGAGAGGAGAGAGAGAGAAGAGAGAGAGAGAGACAGAGAGAGAGAGAGGGAGGGAGGGAGCAAAAGGGAGACGGAGAGGGAGGGAGAGAGGAGAGAAGTGTAATTAGTGAGTTGATCAACAGTCTCCACATTGCAAATGACGCGCACGCGGAGCCCTGGCGGCCGCATAGGTCTATGCGCTCAGAAAATCCTTTTGTATGGTTTCTCTCTAAGGGCCAAATCACATGTAGAACAATGGACAACTGCTTCCTCCACATCAAGCAGGCTGTACTTACATTACTTCGATGTAGTCACAAGTCCAATTTTCCCCATAAATTAAAGTTTTGAAAATGAATATTTCTGGACTACAGAGCAACATTCTCCGGTACGGTTTTCTTTTGGGTTACATTTTATTTAACAGATACAAGCTTATTTTTATGGTCTGTTCATGCTGCTTAATGCGCCTCATATCAGCTTGATTTTATTGATTATGACACTACAATTGAATTATGTTTTCCCTCAAATACAAACAATGGCCTTGGTCTTTGCATAATTTGTGAATCTTAGATTGCTTAGAATATGAAATGTCTTCTTCTTTCTTTTTCTTTTTTTTCCGAATAGTTTGAGAGGGGAGGGGGGAATTTAATAAAATAAAAAGCAGTTGAACTTAATAACTTTGAATCACAAATGTGGATAAGACAAAAGAAAATAACACTAAAGAGGAAGAGTCAAAACAGCACAACTGCACAACCTTATGCGCATCAAAACGGCCCCATTGTGTAGAATGCATTTTAAAGGGAAAATCATTTATGTAGCAACAAAGCGCAATATAGAACTATGCATCCACATATAGAGATTTGCATTATTTTCTGAAATAATACGCTTATTGTTTTCAGAAAACGAGCAAAGTATGCATCTTATATGTTGCGTTTATGGTGCATAATAAAAACTGAAGCTTAAAAAATCAAAGCTACAAAGCTTCACAGTAATCCACCACATGTTGGAAAGTCATCTCTGCCCTTTCGGGACTCGCTGAGGCCCCGTGTGGGTTCAATAAAGCCAAACTGCAAAATCCAATACAGGGTCACCCAAAAATCCCCCCTCGCTATTCAAAGCTCAATTCACTGGCGTTGGCATTTAGTGCTCTTGCAAAGTTCCCTCGTCTTTTGGCCGTTTCTATATTTTTTTCCCTTTCCAATGCAAACCGTTTACTGTGTTTCCCCCATTGGTTTCTTAATAGAGGCTTTTGGGCAGAAGGAAGACTTTACACAGTCTCAATCGGAGAGAAAATCAAGAGATCTTGTTCGCCTTCATGGAAAAAAAATCGAAGCTGGGGGTGAATTGAACTGCATGAGCCGGGGCTTGGGATGTGATGATAAGGCTGCTGCTGGCAAGTACTAGGTTTACTTTGCAGCCACACTGACTGGACTGCACCCATACCAGCTGGATCTTTAAGAAGCCAAGAGATCCGAGCCCGACCCGACCCGAGGCTGTTTATTCTGGGTTTAGAGAGGTCTCTGACAAAGAGGGTGGGTGGGTCGAGGTGATGAACAGAGGCGTCACTTTCCACCCGGATTCAAGGCTCTTGCTGTTGCCGCTACTGCTGCAGCTGCCTCCCTGTCCTCCAGGGGGGTTTTCTAGCCTCTCAGCCCTGTGAGGCGTCGTTCGCAGACAGTTTGGAGAGTCGACTCTGTCCGCTGACTACAGCGAACGCGCAAAAAATCCACAGGGGCCGTGCGTCGATCTTCCCAAAGCTGCGTGGAATGGACCTATTTGTCATTTGCAACTTTATACACCTAAACGGATGACTTATAGACAAAATCCAGAGTGATTCTTTTTTTTTCTTTTTCTACGTGCGTCTCAATTTCTGTGAGAGGATGTTCTTGTTTTACACTTTCTAGTGATTAAATTGGTGTGGGTTGCTGACATTTTTCAGCGGAGTTGCGTTTGTTATTTTACATGTTTTGTCCTAGAAAATGAGAAAGTGCAAAACGGATTTAGAGAACTGATATAAGCAACCGCTTATCTTAACCTCCTGCGTTTTGTAAATCCCCCCCGGTCTCCACCCTCCCTCTCTCCCTGCAGACGATGCTCTTTCTCCGGAGGAGCGCTTGACAATAGACCGCGTTAACTAATATTTCGCCCAATTTCCATATCAGCAGCATCCTCAATTAATTATAGATTTTTATCTGTGAACTCCGGTCTGGCATCTTTCTGTGTGTATGTGTGTGTTTGTGTGTGTGTGTGTGTGCCTGAGTGTGAGTGCTCAAGTGTGTGCGTGTGCGCGCGAGCGTGCGAGTATTTGTGTGTAAAGAAAATAAATTAGGCTACTGAGAAATTTCTTGGTCGCGTCACATGAAACTTCGATCAGGATGACTGGAATTTAACTGTTTTAATCCTGGTGTAATTATCAGACATGAAAGGAATTGAGCTGTTTTTTCCTTGTTTCTGATGCATCCGTTGATGTATGAAAGGTAGCATTGAACACTAACAGTGATCTTCTGTCACTTCAGCAGATCAATAATTTTGAATCGTCCGGAGATATTAACATATTGGCTTGACACACTGGGAGATGCCAAGGGATGAAACTATTGTTGATCCATCAATATTCTCTGAAGTCAAACTGGGAAAACTCAATTGATGCACCGCTTGGTTTTTACTTCTTTTAAAACAATTATGTTATTATCTTTTTTTGTGTTATTTGTCTTCTTTGTGTACTGCAAACATCTGGTCAGTTTATATCCTGGATGTGCAATCAAACTTCCACCTTGTTTGTCCTATGCGTCGGCGCCCTCATGGGGTTGCAGAGCTGACCCCTCTGCCTCATCAGGACATACACAAAAACACGCAAAAGCCCCACAGCTCTGACCCGCAACCTGCCACAGTGACCCACTGGCCAACTCTCGTCCAGCAAACACAAGCAAAAAGCAAGCTTTACGAAGGCCCATAAAACAGACAATGAGAAGTTAAGTGCAACTCTTTGAGCGCATGACACCAACGTGAGGCTTTGCCTCTTTATCCAGGATATCAATCAAAATTGAACCAAAAACACTTTAAAAAAAAACATCAAATCTTATCTTAGAACAAAAAAATAAACAAAAAAAAAATATCTGACACAGAAATATTATAAAGATGAATATACTTGCGAGGCTGAACAGTTGTAAAATTGAATAATTTGCACACATATCTCAAATAAATGCAAAAGATAAAAAAATAAAAAAATCGAAATTGTTGTATCAGGAAAGGTTTCTCTTGCTTAATTACTGACAAGACATTCCACAGAGAAGAAAGCAAAAATAAATTACTCTTAAGCAAGAAAAAAGAGCAAAAGGTAAAATAAAGTGTGTAACAAACCAAGTTTTTGCTCACAGACGTGCAACATAAACTCAACATTTTCCACCTTAGCCCTAAAGTCATCCAGCAACGCTCCATAAATATGCAATCGTTGTAAAACAAACTTCAGAATTACCTCATCTTACCTCTTTTAAATTCCCCCAAAAGTACAAAGTGTATTAAGCCAGTGAAGAAAAAAATACAGATAAAAATGTAGACTCTTGGTACCTTTGGTATAAAGCATTCCGTTTTCCTTCTTTTCTGTCTTTCTCTTGCTCAGTAGCGATCCGATAATAGCATATGGAAAGTGTTTTCAAAATGCCCAGATTTGGCACATTGTCATTGAAAAGAGAGGAGCGCAGTGATGCGGTGCTACAACAGGGGAAATGAGTTGCGGATTGGACGCAGCCCGCCTCGGTGCGGACTTATCCCACTTTAATTTAATATTCCGCAATCACACACACTAGTGATGGCATATAATTCAAGGAGAAATTCAGAGGGAAGGAAATGCTTTTGTGTGTGTGTGTGTGTGTGTGTGTGTGTGTGTGTTTTTTTACACCACTTTATTTGATTAAGGAGAGAGGCAGCACAATATTGTCTTTTTTATCTGTTTCTCCTTTCTCCCCCCCCCCTTTTTTTGTTCCCCCTTCCGATTCACATTTTATATAATTTATATATGAAACAAAAGATATTTATTTGTTTGTATTTAGGTCATTTATTTAAAAATCAACAATCCCGACTTCTATGCACACCGGTTTCACACTAGAATCATCCCTAACATAAAATCGAGACCCATAAACGCTTGTTTGTAAAACACTGAACCCAAAATCAATGTATTGGGTCATTTCAATCGATTATATAAACGAAAATCCATACGCAACATGAGACCGGTATCAGCCCACTCTTCCGCTCCCTTTTAAAGAGAGAGAGAGAGAGAGACAGAGGAGAAAAAAACAGAGAAGAGGGAAAAGGGAAAGCTTGTAGCGCCTGGGCTAAAAACAAAGACTGTCAAAGCAGTCCTTTGCCTCGGTCCAAGATCAGGACTTCTCCCACATTTCAATGTCAAGGATCCCAAAATGGACCCACCTTTTACCAAGGGGTCAGATTTAATTGGATTTCTTCCCTGGGATTCCCAATAAAGGGTTTTTGTTGTTATTGATTTAGAAGTGCTTTTTTAAACCTGCTGTGATTGTGGCGCTTCTGGTGATACAAATGAAAGCTTTGTTCAGACATATGTTCACTAATTGGAATAATTATGGGTTAATGAAATCATAGCGAAATTAAACAATTCCTCATTTTGCCCCCTGGCATGGCCTTTAAGGATTCTTGAAGCTCACTTTTGAGACTTTAGATGTCAAAGTGTTTCCAGATGCATAGTCATGGTGCAAGTCCTGATGACAACAATTAGAAAAAGGCCCTAATCAAACGGGGCCACACGGGATTACGCTGCATTTCAAGGGTCAAGGGGAACCGTTTCAGGATTCCCCTACCCCCCACCCACAAACACACCAACCCATCCTCCACCTGCACACCAAATATCACATTTCAACATCACATAACCTAGCACAGGAACAATCAAGCACTGTAATCATGTATGCAAATTCCCACGGCACGGACATGACAGCCGGTGCGCACCGTCAGATGAGCTGTTGCATAAACTGCACATTAATATGCAACATGATATGAGGGGTAAGGGGGGGGGGGGGATATGAAGCAGCAGAATCAGGACAGGCGGAGGGGTAAAAGAAGGAGGTGCCAATCATGTAAAATTTACATGGGACCACAGCTGCTGGAGCTCTCGAGCAGGAGAGGAGGTGGGGTGCAGTCGAGGAGGTGGGTGGGTGGGATTAGGAGACAGAGGAAGGGGTGAAAGGGGTGAAGGTGCGGGGTGGTGGTGGGTCCCGCCAGTGCCACTCTGTTTATTTGATAAGAGCAATCGATGGTCCCTCACTGTAAACTCTTTACCGAGATGCAGGGGGGGGGGGGGGGGGGGTCTGCTGTCATTTTGCTCCCCAGGAAAAAAAAGTGTTGCTGCAAAGAGGAGGAAGAAGAAGAAAAAGAGAGAAGATGAGAAGGGTGACTTGGCAGACTTTGTCGTCCTCATTTCGGGTCACTCACGAGAGGAAATCAGCACTATAAGTGAACGCACACACTCTGAAAACACGCACGCGCACACACCCTCCCTATGTGCACTCCTCTTACACAGCAAACACTTTCAACAGCACTGCTGCTTCCATTCAGTCTCACCTCGCCCTACTGCCCTCCTCCCACTTGCCCCCTTGGTCCTCCGGTCTTTTTCATTGTTGAACCCTACTTAATAGACACGCGTCCAGTGAGTGTCCTCCATACACGGACAAGGGAATAAAAGAGACCCCCATAAAGGCCTCGTCATGAAGCTCCGACATACAACACGCATCTAACCGCCTGAAACCCCGTTAAACGCCAAATTCTATTGATTAGATCCACGTACACTTATAGACCCGTAAAGCCGCAAAGGATGGGAACAACAGCACCTGTTTGCTCCATTTAAATAAACTACATTCATTAATTGTTAAGAGTGCAGAGTAGCTACAGATCAAAATTACTGGGTTAATTCACATGAAAAAATTTAAATACAATGTTCAAATTTCAGCGTTAAGAATAAACTACAGAAATACATTAATTAAATAACTTATCACAAATTTACGAAATAGCATATATTAGGAAAAACTTGTATAATAATAATAATAATAATAATAATAATAATTAACTGAAGGCCGGATTGTTATGGCCTAATGAATATAAGACGTCCACACTGTGCGTCTTCGCTTGGCTTATTAAAGTGCTTTCTTCATGACAACCCAGCAGCTTGAACATGTCAATTTAGTGGTCTGAGAGGTCCTTTTAGATCTCCAGGAGCCCCCCACTCTCCCTCTCTTGGGGACTGTCACCCCTCCACCTCCCCAGCCCACCATCCATCCATCCGTGCCCTCCCTTGCCTTTCCTCTGACACTCAGTGGGGCGTCCCAACACGGCAAATAACCCGGTCAGCACCGAGAAGTCAGTTCCATGGCAATAGATTGACATCTCGGCATCCAGGGTAAAAAAAAAAAAAAATGTCAGGAGTGTCTCATGCTGGGATTGTTGATCATGAAGTAGTATGAAACACTTGATATAAGGGAAATATTCATGATGTCCATTGTGTCGTAACAGTGTAGTTACCGGCTAAGTGGCAAAATTAAGATGATCTTTTATTAATTTCAATTTCTAAGAATCAATATTTAGAAGAATTTTCAAATAATGCCCTGAGAAGCTTTATAATTTAATTTAACTTAAGAAAAAATGCGACTTTTGATTATTAATGAGTTTAATTAACATGTGCTTTAAAAGGAAACATTGTCTCACCACTCTTCTTTTTTTTCTTTTTTTTTCCTGCAGCATGTTCAAAAGCAAAGAGTTCCCACCGAACACTGTTGTCAGCTGTGAGCTTGTACAATCAGTCTCCTGCCTGGACGCCATCATCTAACAAGCCAAGCAAGTCAACCGGAGGCGCAATGACCAATGCGTAAATGCGCACGGATTAGGGGACGCGGCCCAAACAAATTGCCAACGCTTGAAAGGAAATGCAGAGTGAAGAAAGAGAAAGGGAAAGAGAGAAGAGAGGCGTCATTTTTTTGGAGGTGTGCAGTGACCCTGAAAGATGCTTACTGGCTTCATCACAGCATTAGAAGAGCCCTTATGAAGGCTCTTCAGACTCCTCTCAAAGTGACCATCATTAAACCCAATGGCCTGAGTTCAAGAAGCCAATTCGGAAAACACCTAGCGAACCTAAGTGTCAGTGAGCCAAACGCTGCCCTTACAGCTTCAGCTCCTGTTCTCTGGATGATTCTGACCTCTGATCTCAGTGTGTTGGGTAGCAAAAGATTTAAAAATGAGCATGTCTTTGAATCTATTATTATTTCAACATTGACAGAGTCAATAATTATTTACAGTTGAAGAATGAAAACCTATTTGATGAACAAAATCATCTAATTAGTTCTGTTCTTGAATATAAAAATAGTAAATCACTGCATTTTATGTCATTATATTTCAAACAAAATTAACTGATTATCAAAACAGATTGCAACTTAGGGAATATTTGCATTGAAATGAATTAACCTCATCATACCACTGTTTTCCATAGACTAACTCCCCCCCTCCAAAAAAAAAGACTTGAAAGTCCTGCTGAATGAAACAAGCAAGTAAACTGGATTGAAATGGTGCAAGCAAACGCTCAACAAACGTACACACGCACACAGACACACAAACGCAAACTCTGTTATGTTTTCAATTTGGGTTGAAATGTAGACATTTTCCCTTGGTTGCATAACTGCCATCCGTATCGCTCCTCCCTTCAATTAAATGCTATTTCTCCCAAACAAAATGTCAGAATCATTCTACACAGGGTAGTTCAACAGTGATTTGTTCTGAAAGCTATGTGTCTTGCTCTGAGATGGTGTGTGCATTTGTATATGTGTGTGTGTCTGTGCGTGTCCTGACCTCAATTGTAACTAGGTTTACAAAGGGACGAAAAAAAGGTGCCTAAAAATACATTTAATTCAAAATCAGGCCAGCTAAGCTGAGAATGAGAAATCCTTTTCGAATGCCCTACAGAAAGATGTGAGATTATGAAACATAAACATAGACCACATTCAAACAGACAGACACACACACACAAACACAGAATGTTGTGTAAACTGCACACCTGAATGGACAAATCAAGGAGGCTGAATAAAATCTATTCAAAATGAATTATATAGATAAAATGCTGAAAGTAAAAAATAATCTATCTTTGATGACACATGGCCTAACACCCAAACTACCAGACATAATTATCAACAAAATAAATATAGAAGAAATAAGAAATATAAAATATTTTGTAATGTCTGTTCTGAGGTTATAATAAATTCTTTTTTTGTTTTTTTGTAGACTAAAATGGATATTACAGTTACATGTTCATTTAAGTGACCTGTAGCAGCTAGTAGGAAAAATGAAATTTATTAGAAAAAATACCAATACTCTAATGAGGTCACGAAAACAGTTACAAAAATCTCTTCAGTCCATTTATCCGAAGCTTTAAAATTGCAGGACTGCGGTTGTTCATCTCTCCTGTTTATACACCAGCCACTCCGCTCAAGTCCACCGGCTCAAAGACGCTCCAAGATGGCTGCACACCTGCCATGGAGGTGGATTGTCCTGATTATGTATGGAGACCACCTCAAGGCCTCTGCCAGCTACAAAGAGCATGCACACCTCGAGTTGCTGGTTCAACACCGGTCAAAAGCTTGTCATTTTAAAACCCGCTGACTGCCCCCTCAGTAAGAAAGGATAAACCCTAGCTGTGTATCCTCTATCCCCCTCTCTCTCTTTCTCTCTCTCTCACACACACACACACACACACACACACACACACAAACACACACACACTTCCTTTTTCTTTCCCTCCATTGCCTTCTCTCTCTCTGTGTCTCTCACATCAGAAGCGCTGAAATGCACCCCAGGGCCAAATCGCACAGAACAACCCCTCTGAGCCAGAGAAAAAAGCTGGAATCCGTTTGCCCTGATATTTCACCAGCACCAGCCAGGAGCGAGGGGAGAGGGAAAGACAGAGGCAGAGGAGAGAAAGGGAGAGTGAGAGAGGGGGAAAGAGACTGGGGCAGAGAAAAAGGGATAGATGGGAAAACGGCAGACCAGGGTTGCATTTATTGGGGGTGTGAGTGCCGCGCTGTAGGCTGTGGGACGGTCGGGAGAGTGCAAGGTGTTGCTGCTAGGTGTGGTTGGGTTTTACAGAGAGGGACGAGTATACATAGATAGAATGGTGGAGGAAAAAAAAAAGAGGGAGAGATGGAAGGATTGGTCATGCGCAAGGTAAGAGTGAGGCTTTGTTTGATTGTATGTGGTGGTGGTGGTGATGGAGGGAGGGAGGTGGGTGAGGTGGGGATATGGGGGATTGGAAGGAGGGGGCTGGAGCTGTCGTCTGTGGGGTTATTATTATTGCAGGCAATCTTTGTGTGTGTGTGTTTGTGCGTGTTTGTGTATGTTTGTGTATGTGTCTGAGAGAGAGGAGGAGAGATGAGGAGATATGAGATTCAGCTGCGGGGGCCATTATTTTTTTCTGACGCATGTCATGTGGCAAAAATAAGGTTTGAGGTCAGACACTTTTGTGACATCACAGAGTTTGCAAGCTTCATTTGCATATCCAAGGAGAAAATGGCCATGCAGGTACCAGATTTGAATTGGTGAGTTTAGGCCTCTTATTGATCTATTGGTTCCTGTGGGAGGACTACACTCAAATACAGTCAGTGACTTCCGGTGCACGCACATACACACACACACACACACACGCTAACACAAGTAGGCCTTGCTGATTAACATCTCTCCCACTATTCCAGTAATAACTAAGAAGAACAGAGTACCTCAACAATGAGAACAGAACAGATAAGAAAAAGGGCAGAAAATATAAAAAGGATAAAATTGGTTTGAATGAATGAGAGATCAGCAGAATAGAGCAGGAGAAAAAAAGCATTTTTTGCCATTTCACCCAGTTTAATAGGAGGACAGTTAATGGGCCTTTTTTTATCGGGCGCAGGCATCAATCAAGAGGTGTCAGGCAGCCGCTGAATCTGGGCTGTGGTCCTCTTCACAGATGACTGATTAGCAAGCCAAAATCACCAGATCCATCTTCCGACGGTCACTTTTATTACAGTCATTTTTAAAGTGACAGCAACCTGCCTTGTCTCACAACACTGGCCACCGCATATATATTCTCATCTTCTCTCCCCCTCGCACTTTCCCTCTCTGCATCCGTCTTCCTCTCGCCTTGTGTCGCTGAGTATTTGGTCAGTCACTACCCTGTTGTTTCTCCCACCTTTAACTACTTTTATCAGAGTTTCAGCCTCTCTCCAGTCCCCCTCTCATCCCCTGTTGGCACTACACTTATCCCCCCCCCCCACCCCCCTTCTCTCTGCTGGGCAGGTTGAGGGGAAGCGGGGTCAGGGAGGTGTGGAGAAGAGACAGAGGAAAGAGGGAAGAGAAAGTGAGACCCCCGCCTCTTCCATTGTCTAAAGGGTGTGTTTTAAATCCCTATACCGTTTGCTCTCCAGAGAAGGTGAGGAATTCATTTTGCACAGATTCCCTGCTGTCTTACATTGGAAGCGGGATCCTGCATTCCCATGCACAAAATGAATGTAAATGAAACAGTGTTAGCCTGGAGTGTGTTGGTCACAGCTGCATTTACATGGCTGCATTTTTAAGAAACAGACAGGGTGACATTAAAGTTGGAGGCCAGGGAGTGTTAAAAATGTGTTTTTGGGGCCAGCATGTAATAAGATGTTGCTGGGAAAGGTTTGTCAGGAGGCTGTCCGGGGGTAGAATTTTGTTTTGAAGCTTGTCAGTCAGATTTCTCATCTTTTCTTGCTTCAGTTTACTTACAGGCTGCATTCAAAATAAATCACTGCATCAAATAATCATTGTGCAATCATTCAAAATGGCAGCTGAGCTATGTTTACCCAATGCTTTGCATACATGTGTGTGCGTGCGTGAGTGTGAGTGAGTGTGTATGAGGCCAAACTCGAAAGAGCACTCCTGTGTCTTGGCAGGAGATATGCTAATCGCAACTGACATCAATCTGAAAAACATCAGCCGGAGTAACATGTGTCTAAGATTACATTTACAACCTTCTGAGCAAAGAGGGACAGAGCAACACACACGCACGCACGCGCACACACAGTAAAGGAAAAGTGGGTCAGGTAAAACAAGCAAATGTATTTCAGAGACAGCCTGCCATTTGCAATGTCCTCAAAAAACAACTGATTGAACAGCTTGTCGAAACATTAAGGCTCAAATTTGAAAGCTTTGGAGTCGTCTTAAATACAGGAAGGATTATTCTATTAAACAAATGCGCCCTTTGTTTTTCACTGCCAGATTAAATACCTCAAGCTTTAAACATGGAGACACAGAAAAGCTATTACTCTTTCTTTTGTTCAGACCTTTAAAGCTAAGTTATGGGTTCCTTTGTTTCTAGAAACAGTGGAGGGAATATGTCTTTTTTTTCCTCTTTTTTTTAGACTGTGATATGCATTACGATGTAGCCTGGGTCACATTTTACAATGAAGCACCTGAACATCAGAGTGGCTTGGGCGGGTATAAAATATGTGTCCTGCAAAACCCCATTTGGATAGAAGTCTTAGATGTGAGTTTGTGTTAAGGAGGGGGGGTGGGGGGGGGGAAGAGAGACATAACACACACAGGAAATCATAGTAATGGTGCTAGCAGCTGTGGATTGCTAAGTGAACACATACGACTGGAGATATACTGGATCGGTCCTTCTCTAAGATGGGCTCAGATGTGTGTGTGTGTGTGTGTGTCTGCGAGAAGGAGGGAAACATGGATATTGTGTTTTAAGAAGTAGTCTCCGTGCCTCTGTATTTTTAAATCATAAAGTTTCACTTTGCACTTAAAACTGTAACACACACTTACAGCAAATGATTTAGGGTCTGATTATTTGTCTCAGCCAAAAAAGCATCCAAACAGAAACAAACTTTGTGTCTTCCTCCTTTCATGCACACACACTTTAAGAGTCTGTCCAGAGGGCAGCGAGGAAACTCAGGGGTCTGACAGTGAATTCGTCCCGAACATCCGCCAATAAAAGATTGCTGAAGTATTTTACGCTAGAAATGTTTGATGACAAGCAGTAACTAGCGTGAAATTCCCCTTAGATTAAATGTCCTAGGAGTTGTATTCCCATCCGGAAAACACGCACATCTGTGAGACTGCACACACATACGCGCGCACACACAACCTGTAAACCTCAGTCGGCATATAGCTCTCAGTAGGGGGAAGGCGCAGAGAGAAAATATATATTCTCAGATGCAGGCATGGAAATAGAAAACGCTCAGTCGCATGCAAACACAGTGACATAAGCAGGCGTTCGGTATATGCTGTATAGACTGGACACTATAAAAATACATGTATGTCCGCATAGAAAAACACTGACTTACTCTCAGGCGTCCAGACTGGAGACACACTGGGGGGCAAAATCATAGCAGGAGACTTGTAGTATGTTTGATTACCAGTCCAGTAAATAGCAGATAGAGCATGCTCACGCGGACACCTCCATCCTCCTACATAGATATGCACACACGCCTGTTTTTTTGGGGGGGGGTTTTGTCAGTCAATGTACTGATTATTACAATCATTTGAAGTTTTGTTTTTCTTCCAGCTTTATTCTTTATTTTTGTCTTGGCTAGTTTATTAGTGACATCTGAGTTCAGCTGGCAGAGAAGGTCAGGTTAGAAATTTAAGATGCAAAGTTATATTTAAAAAAATCAAAAGGTGTGCATTTGAAAATACATAATTGGATAGAGTGAGGGCTATCATGCTGTATGGCATGAGGGGGTAATGGATATCATGCAGGAGAGAAAAAAAAAGTGGTTAACATGGTTTTCTGGTAGTATCTCTTCCTCTCTCACCTCCTTCTGCTTTTCCACATGTGCTGAGACTATTGATTGAGCGCTAAACCTGTAAGGTGCGAGTCTTGTGACACACGGAGGGACAGCCAAAGTCATCAGTAGGGCAGTTTGCGGTATCCTTGCCAGTTTGTCTACTTCTACTGGAGAGGAAAGTGATCATGAAGAACAGGTTAACACAACTGCTCTTTAAGAATGACTTTGCCATATATTTTATAGCTGTGACAGCTTTTTTCCTAACCTCATTGTGGTTACATGAATTTTTTCTTGTATTATGGTGCAAACTTATTCTGTTTTGTATTTATTTATTTCTTAAAAACATATGCAAATTAAATCTATCATTGTGGAAGTGTAAGCCGTAAATTTTCCCTCAAATTCCATGTTGTGTGACTGTCACACAGCAGAAGCAAACTCTGTTCACAGCATCTGTCTGGAAACATAACTAATGAAATTGGTTCAGCTCAAAGCCTCCACTCATTCCCAACAACCCACTCTTTACTTTTTCTCTTTACTATAGTTTGTTTTAAATAAAGATACGAAAGAAGATACATACTATATATTGTTGTAACACTGACGCTGGAGCAATGCTAGCTTGGCTACCCACATGACTTTACCACCTCTTTTAACACTGTCAGTTGCGAGTCTCCAGCAGAGATGTAGAGGAATGTTAAGCTGTGTGAATGCATAAGCTGAAATCAAAAAGCATCATTTTGCCATATTTTGTCCATCTGTTTGTTTTTTTAAAATACATTTTTGATACCTATAATTTACCCAACACTTTGTTTATTTTTCATATACCTTTATTTCCTCTTCATTTTGGCCTGATGCTCTATTCATTTTATACTGTAATTGCTGATAGAGTGGAATAAAATCCCCTCTCTACTATATAGAAATTGATGCCAGCATTAAGTAACTCTTAGATGACTGCAATTCAATTTTTTTCTATTACACTTTGCAAACTGTTTGAACATTAAAAAAAAAAAAGTTGGAAAAGAACATTAATTTCAGCTTGGTCTGGAGCTCCATCATGTCCAGACACAGTCCATACATCACAATAAATTTAATGAATGTCTATTTTAGAAGCTGACACACTAGGGAAATTTTATATTCACAGTATGCAGAGCCACCTGGTTCTTATACATGACTTCCAGCTGTTCTAATGCAGGGAAAGTCGAGGCAGAGCATGCGAAGGTCAGACAGAGGTAAGCCTAAATAAAGTCTCTAACTGGACTGCTTTACAAGCCTTAGTTAAAGATATTGATTCAGTAGTAAAAAGCATTCTGCTTAGTGAAGAGAAAGTTGCAGTTTACAGCTTGTATGTTCATATCATCTCTTGGCATGTGTTTCCTTTACCACAGTTATGTGCAATAATTACATTAGACTTTTGACCTTTCAGAAGCGCGGGAGGGACCGAGAAAAATCCTTGAACATCTTAATTCAATCCGTTTCAGACTAGAAAGGCCGATTTTGGGAGAAGGCCTCACACATAACATGTTACAAGGAAAGTGGGTGCCAGCTAAAGAGGCGCTCTGCTTTTTATTTTCACTTCATATTCTTCAATGAAAGGTTCTTTTGTTGTCCATGGGCTGATTGACTTTAATGAGAAACATTCCATTGTGCCAAATTTTGGTCAAACAAACTGAACTTATACCCCCCTTTGTTTTCAAATTCTAATTAAAAAAAGTGGACACAGCGGTAAATGCGGAGCCTGGTTGCACACAAGCATGTCCAAATCATTCAAACAGACTCACACAACATGCTTTATCCCTTATTCTTTACACCCCGGACTGTGTTATCAGCTGTAAAGAGTATTCAAAAAGCATGACTTTAACAGAGGAGGATGAAAAGCAATATTTAGAGGAGGAGATGACAAACATGGAGGGATAGGAGGACAGGACAAAGAACTAACTATGCAACAGTATTCAACTTGATACTCTCACAGCTTTAAACATGGTTGAGTTAAAAGGCTGCAAGTCTGTTTTTCAGTGTGTGTGTGTGTGTGTGTGTGTGCATGGTATCGACAAGCTCAGCCCTTGATCTGTGAAGAGGAGGTGATGGTGTCTTAAGAGTTGGCTGTGTACAAATTGTGTAGATTTAGCCACTGGAAACAATCATGTAGCGTGTGTGTGTGGATGGAGCAACTGAAAGCAATTCCTCAGAATAACCGGTGAGTTGGACTACCTGCTGGCATGAGCTAAGCTGTAGATCAATAACAAGTGTGCGTGCGTGTCTGTATATGTGAGAGCGGTTGTCGTATGTTTATTTGTGTGTGAGAGTAGGTAGGTGTAGGTGTGGATGTGTGTGTTTTTGAGGCATCATACAGTTACTGGAACAGTTGCTATATTTGGCTCCCTCAATGTAACATCGGGTTTTATGAAAGCAATCCATCTGAATCGCCGCAATAAATTCCCATCAGCCGACAATTTCTTAAGTGAAGCTAACAAGTGTTTCTAAATTCTTTATAACATTACATCTGAGCTGGAACACATTAGATGTTAGAAACAACATTTAGGTCAATAATACAGTTTAGACAACATGTTGGATCAATACAGGCACAAACACATAGATGTGTACGCATGCACACACATACACAGATTCAGTTGCCATGGTGTCCGTATGCTTTTTGCATGTTCCTGTCACACTAGCGATGTGTGTGTGTGTGTCATGTGCTGAAGGGCATGGTGACCTAAGCAGCCAGCAGCTTTTCCTCAGGGGTGACACTTCCATTACGCTCTAACAACATGGACAGCCGGCGTCCAGGCCAGCTGCAGCCCGGGACAGGTTTTGACAGGCTCTCTGTCACTCATCTGCATACTACCACTGTTGCTCTATCACCGAGAATCATTTCTAGAAGGATTTTGACATCTGTTTGCAAATCAACAGCATCATTTCAATAGGTGTTGCAGGTGAAATAGTCATGAAATGTGCAGAAGGCCTTGAAGACCTTCAACCTATATTGACCTTTACTTTTTGCTGGTTGCTGCCAAGCAGTGCCCCAGGTAAATAAAATGAAGAATCATGTTATTATATAGAATATGTTAGGGGGGGGTCATGGGTTGAGTGAGTGCTGCTATGGCAGCCAAAATGCATGAGGTCGAGCTCTGGTGGTGGGTAAGGTCTGATAAGAAGTTGATCTTATTACGTGATCGGG
>JBBBVU010000019.1:16420172-16454049 GCA_037177055.1 Atherinosoma microstoma
ACCTTCTTACTTTGTTCAGATTTGACAAACTTTCAAGGAAAAAGTAGCATGAAGCACAGCCCACTGTGTTTTATAGCAGTAGAGCAAAGCGCTGAAGGTCATGTGATCCATGAGAGACGGATCCGCTCATGCAAAGTTACAATGTCTCATTTCTGAAGAAGGCAGCCCGCTCGAAGCGTTGACATGAGTCAAACACTGTATTGACCCCAGAAATCATCAATTAATACCCACATTAGTCTAATATTTGGGTCAAAAGTTTAATTTTGGGGGAAATTACAGGTTTAGGATCCCCAGTGGCCAAAAGTTACACAGTATCCCTTTAAATAAATTCAACATTTCGTACAAAATACATTGAATCCCCTAACTGTTAAAAAAAGGAATATAATAGCTTTACAAAAAAAAAGAAAAGAAAACAGGAGTTATGCAGGAGAAAAGGTGAACTTCAATTATGTATATTTTAATCAAATGAATAGGGCACTTAAATATTCTTCCAATGCAATAATTTTACAGAATAGAAAAAGAAACGGCAAAACAAACTGCAAAGAGAAAAAATGTGGACTGTAAACATTGGTTTTTATTGCAAACAGAAATGTTGAATCTGTAAGGGATGCTACAGCATAGACCACAGGTAGACAGAGGTTCCACAAACAGAAAACCTCAGTGGCAACAGTGAGCACATAATATCATTGTTATTTCAAGTCAGCTATGCAATAACAGCCTGCCAAGTAAAAAAGAATTTTACAAAAACAGTTAAAAGGACAAAGTCAAGGCAAGACTGTGACATCTGCTGATGTTACATGAGAACTGCATATTGATTAATTTCCTTCTGAGTTCTGAAAACAAGCAAAGAAAATGGTGAAAGACTGGCTGTGAATGTTGAAATATGATTTTGAATCCACTGATGAACTGTCCAGCAGAGCTTGGGACCACAGAATGAAAACATGTCATCCAATGTTCAACGTTGTAATGAAAATATGTGTTTACAATCTTGCATCCTACATTGTGAAAGAATAACTTGAAGTTTTAATTGGCAAATTTTCACTCAATGGAAAAAAAACAAACTCTAAGATTCTAACTTTGCACAGTTGATGCTACAACATTATTACTGATTAGAATATCTCTAACTTGACGCTCCCTACCCGATTGGTTGTTAGCATCCTGGTGAGCATGTCTCCTTGTAAAAAAGAAAGAGAAAAAAGTTGATATGTCTGGCCTGACACTAAACATAATCACTGTCTGAAAACAAGGGGGAAGAGTTTTGAAGCCCTTTTTTGAAGTCAGCAGCTTGGAGTCAGTAATGAGGATGTTGATTTTGTTCTGATTATGGGATTGCTGGTCTGTTTGTTTATATGGCTCAGCTGTGTCCATCCCTCCTGCTGAGCTACATGGACGCTAACTGCCAACATGTGAATCAAAATTACTCACCACCCAATTAGTCACACTACTCACACTCTGAGCAGAAAATATTCAGCACAACAAGAGATCAAATTCAGAACTCTATACTGAGACTCTAGTTTCACATGAGATAGATCTGACTGGAGGTGATAAAAACATCAATAATATATAATCATATTGCTGCTAACTATGTGAAAATTACAGCAGCTAATAATTCTATTTCTGATTTTTAATAAGAACAACACGGGGGAGGAGATGTTTATATGTTTAACTTTTAATCCATAGGACAACAACATCCACCTTTAGAGAATTCTCTTCTGACCTGCAGACAACTTTGCATGATTGTACGCATACACATTCGATTTACAATGGACAAACTCAAAAGGAAGCATCTCTAGTCTCTCTCACACACTGTGAATTTCAAGATGCACTTAAAAAGCGGCAGAAACAACTCATACACGTTCAAACCCTCTTAGCAAAAATGCTAAAATCTGAACACTCCCATTATACATAATTTAGGGGAATCTATATTCATAGAAGTGCGGGGCGTGTTGTGCTCAATGGGGTAAAACGCCCCTGTGTGGCTAATGGAATGGCCTGAGTTGCGTGATTGAGTGAAATGTGCTGGAAAGATTGGGAGGAATTTTAGTGCAGATAAATAAAGAGGAGATTCTGCCTTTTACTGGGCGTCAGCATTAATGCAGCATCTCCCCAGGTGATCAACACATTCAAATGGAGAGATGGGGAGATGGAGAGAGAAAGTGATGGGGGAGACAAAGAGTGGATGAAAGGGAAAGTTAGATTGAGATATACATGGGAATGAGAGAGAGAGAAAGAGAGAGAGGGAGGACACTTGAAGAAATAGCCTGCCTCAATCTTCTCTGCATGCACAAGGGCCATAGTATAGCATCCCATATATCATTGTAATGTTACCATTGGAGGGTTCAAAGGAAGCTAAAAAAAAGGGAGTGAAAAAAATGGGTCTTTGCAAATTCAAAGTCAAAATAACCAAGGGACATTATGAAGCTTCTGCAGTAGTTGACTTGAGAAGGCCAAGGCTGTCACGTGCATTTCTGTCCTTTTTTCCTCTTCTTGCCCTCCATAATTTTATGTCAAATGTGAGCGAGGAGCTCTTTCTTTCCCACTCCCACTTTCCACATCCATTACGTTGGGAGAGATGCAAAGTGAACATTTCAATTGGATTGCAATGGCCAGTTAGTGCTGCTTTGATCCCCACTCTGCTCTTTGAGGGCTCCATTGTTCCTGATTTGCTGGCTTGATTTGGCTGCCTGTGGATAATGGCCGAGGAGCCAAAGACCGGCCTGCTCCCATCAACCCATTTATCCTTATCACAGGTTTGAAGCTCAAAACGTATATAGAATTAAAAGATATACCCTTAAGATGTGAAGTGCCTCAGTTGTGTGGATATACGCAAACTGGACTTCATGGTACAACACTGATATAAGTATTCAATCCCCACACAAAATGCAGAGGTGCATACTCCTGTTGTACCTGAAAGATGGCTGGTGTTACAAAAAAGTGGCAGTTACAGTATTGTTAGGGTTCACGGTCCTTTATCTCACCAATCAAGCACTGATACAATAAATTGCAGCAGAGGTGATTTAAAGCATAGAGACATTTCTTCTTCATCTAAATTGTCCAGCATCACCTTTTAGAGTCAAGCTGAATGATATGCATGTTATCTGAATGCGTCTCAGATTCTTTAATACAAAGCGTCTATTTAAGTCAGCATGGTCCCTTTTAGCAGAGTCAAAGCATGCCCTTTGACATCAAAAAGATTCTTATTTAGTCAGTGAGAGAGCATAATTTCATTTTTCATGATCAAAGCTACAGGCCTCTCTATAATATACTGAATGAAAAGGAGCTCTCACAAGTGTTTGTGCACACATTGTTGTTTTACATCAGCCTATGTATGTGTCTTCAGAAAAGGATTTATACTCAACCATAAAAAAAATCACTGCTTTTAGCTCTCTGTCTTTTTTTAAATACAAGATTCAAGTATAACCATTTTTTTTTTCTCGAATATATCTTTACTGGTGCAAACACTTTTACATTCTACACATGTTTACATGTGTTACTGTTGTGATGATCACATGTGAAAATGTGTTTACCCTGGCATGCCTAAAGCAGTATGAATAAAACTTTAATACAAAATTCCTTTTACACGGCCATGTTAAAAATTCTTTTACAGCTGCATGCATTTATTATCTCTGTAAATTTGTCCCAGAGTTGATCATTGATCAGCTTTATGCATTTGATTGTCTGGCTTTGACCTTAAAGCAGCAAATAGCCAGAGCCTTGCATCGTTCTGGCTCTCCCACACCCAACCTTAAGATAACTTTACTGCAGCGCGTGTAAAGAGCGACTGCAGAGAACATTTGCTCAAGTGTCTGGTCTCCTCCCAGATACAAATGAACAATTTGTTTTCCATTTCTTTCCAAACCTTCATCTCAGCCTTTCTGCTTTGAAGTAGGGGGTGGAAAGGGAGGAGAAGGGTAGGAAAGGGGGGCTTACAGATTGAACGATAGTGTGTTTGTCTTCAAAGAGTCCCAGCTTGCTTACAAATGCACTGGCAAGTACAACATCTTCAAGGTGAAATTGATAAATCTTGTGGTGAGCTCTTTCATGGCAATAATAAGCAGAATTTGTAGAAAGGGTGCATGGATTTTTTTAGATGCAAATGTTGTCAAACACCACCAGGCGAAGACTAAATTGAACTGTGCCAAGTAGATAAGAATGTATTGAGAAAGCACAGAGGTACATAATTACATTCATGAACAATATCCACCTGAGTCTGGCACAGCTTAATCAGGACTGATACAGTGTTTTATACCTTCTGTGCTCAAAACATTCTGTGTTTGCCCTTTGATCATCACCAAAGTTGGCTATCTTCAATAAATTTCACATTTCTGAAATAACCACAACGGTTCTCTTTTACATATCAAACACCTGATCTTATTGTAGTCATTCAGACAGAAACTTTCTCCAGGCACAGACTGAGTGCAAACAAACAAGCTATGAGGGGAAAAAACAGAAAGACAAAGAGAAAAGGGAGAAACTCATCAGTTGTCCATCTGGCAGATGACATCCTTTGTACCCTCTCCGTCATTTCTGTCTCATCTGGAAGGATGGACAGAATCTCCCCTCTCTCTCTCTCTCTGGGATGACTGCTTCACTGAAGTCCCTGGAGACACCTTTCTCCTCTGTCTCTTGCTTCTCTTGCTTTCAGTGGCTGCTATTTTCCTGAAACTTTATGAATTAGTTACAACCCTTTTTCCCCCCTTCTTCACTTCTCTTACTTTCTCATCTCTCAGCCTGGACGCAGATTCAACACCTGCCTCGAAACAAACTGTCCGTCTCTCTGTCCAGCTGTCTGTCGACTGCTCTCCTCCCTCCCTTTATAAAACTTCCCTTTTTCTCAATTCCTGTCTAGCCCAAACGCTCCCTGGGAAAAATACAAGATGAAATTGGGGAAAAAAAGAAAAGTATATAGATATACAGATAGATATATTTTTCAAGAAAAAAAAAAGTTAGCACTCTCGCATTCGTAAATGAAATGCAGCTGTAGATCGAATGGCCTCACAACTCCCTGCTGTCCGCACACCCCGCTTCCCTCTTTTTCTCCCACTCCCTCTAAGATTGGGCAGACACAGGGGGTGGCGTGCATGTGTGTCCACGTCTGTGTGTGTATTTGTGTGTCCAACTCCTTTGTGACCGCTTTCCTGAACCCGAACCCTCCCTGCACAGAGGGAAATGGTGGACTGTGGCAACGACAGGGCAGTTTTACAGTTAAACTTATATTTAATGTATGACATTTCACACAAATCATCCGGCCACAGACATGACCCTGGGGTATTCCGCAGATTGCTTTTTCAGTGCCTCAGCAACTGTGGAATTATTCGTCCCAGAGAGAGAGAGAGAGAGAGAGAGGGAGAGAGGAGGAGGAGGAAAAGCCTTTGAGTTTGGTGAAATGATTGCCCTCTCACTGCTCTGGCCATCCCAGACTGGAAGCTCTCTCCCTCTCTTTTCTCTGTGATATCATGATCGCAGGGCCGTGCCAAATTGAAAACATCTTGGCAGTCTGGAGGCTGTATGAAATAACCATATATTATGTGTAGTATAACACCCGATTGGATAGCAAAACAATTATGCTGTTTTGCAGTCTCAAAAGATTCCTTGTGCTGCTCTCAACCCAGCTCTCCCTTCATTTCTATGTAAAAAAATCTTCAGAGGAAAGTATGAAAATTATCTGAGATTTGTAAATTGGAGTTGGATTTTAACCCCATACCCCCTCCCAGAATCTCGTCTGACATGAATAAGTGTACAACAGCTTACAGAAATATGTACAAACCCAACCACGGCCATCTGTACGGATTAAGAAAAAGTGCTGTAAATATCTCAAATGCTCTATCGTTTTTGTGTCGACACGGTATGGAAACAGTGAAAACAACAATAACAGTTCATGAATACACAGTGAGAGGAGCCCTTGCATCCCCAAAACACTGCAGCCCTGAAAATAAACATAGGTCCTTTTTTTTAACACTATGTCAAGAACCACAGAGGGAAAATTCAACATTTTCTTGCTTACTTGTTGAATCACCCTTGCAAAACAATGTATATAGTATAACAGATTCTACAGCTGGCTCATCCATTTTATCTGAGAGGGACATTTTTCAGCATTTAGGTTTAGATATGAGAGGCACGCTGTCCACTACATCAGCGTCACTCTCTTTTCTCAAGGTTAGACGGCTGTGGAATTTTATGAGCATCAAGTCACACTCAGGAGAGTCAAGACACACAGAAAACACTCGGCATGCACATTAACAGACCAATCCTGGCACTGAATAACGTTTGTCCGCATTTGTCCCATTTTCTTGGATATAAAATCATCGCTCATGTTCCTTCATGGCTGTCGTGTGTAAACAACTGGGACAAGAGGATTAGGAATTTTGCATCACGCCTAATTATGAAGAATCATTTGCTATAGCTAAGATTATCAGGACTGCAAAAATTACTGGAAAAAAAAAGACAACAGGCCATTTAATGTCCCTTTAATGACAAACATTTGAAATGCTTTAAAGTCAAAATCCAAAAATGTTCAAAACAACTATATTTAACCATGTTGTGCTTTCAAGCTTGGATTTAGGGTATAATATAAAAGTGTGTGTGTGTGTGTGTGTGTTGGTTTTAGGCTCACTTATGATAAACAACAAAGATAAGAGGATCTGAATCTCTGTATTGTGTCTAATTATGAAGGATCATTTGATACAGCGAACAACGTCAGCATTGTAAACATTACAGAAAGATAAAAAAGAATATCATACATTGTGTTAAGTCCCCCTGCGCCACACACTCTCACACACAAACACATACAAACACTGCAAGTCACAACCACAGTCAACAGCATAATTATCAGTTTCCCCACAGGGCGTTAGGAAACCTGTTCCTAATTGGAACCCAGTTGGGACTTTACATGGATTAAAATACATGAGGCTTCAGCAACAGGAAAACACACATGCATGCACACACAAATATAAAAACACACCATCCCCTTGAGTTGCCAATGTTTTCCCCAAATTTTATTTACGCTAAGTCTTGCATGATCCCCATTGTCTCGCTACACACGGGTCGAGCACAACAATACGAGTCTCCAAAGCACAATTACGCCACTATTTTCCCCTTGTTTTGTATTCTGTTTTTCTTTATTTTTGTTCCATTTCCCTGACTTAAGCTGTTGTCTAATGGACAGCACCGTGACAGAGAGGAGTTTGGTATCAGATTGAAGCCGGTTGCCCTTTTTGCCAATTTGCGAGCAGCCTCCTCTGTACTTGTAAGATGGCCAATTAGCTGACCGTCTGACAGAGGCTCTCTGACTGTGGCTATTAAAACACACACTCGTAGCCACACACATGCACACACACGCAGAGTAAGTACGGAAGCACACATACATCCACGTCTGTGCACATTAGCACACACACAAAGTGCAGCGCTGCCTCCGACTGTCCATCTCTATATGCTTTTTTCTCTCTCTCTCTTTTTTTTTTTTTTGCGAGGTGGGTGCCTAGGCCTCACCCCTCACCTTCTACTCACAATTAGGAAGACACACTCCTCCAGACGCACACACACACACACCCACACACGAGGCCCTTCATTTTCTTTGCCAAAAGATGCTATACTCATTGACCTCCCACCTCCACCTGTTCTCCTGCCAGCCTCCTTTTTCTTCACCTCCTCCTAAACATTTTCTTCTCCCTCTCCATTTAATCTTCCTCTTCTCTCAACCTCACTTCCATTTCCCCTCCTCTTTTCTTACCTCTGCATCCCCTCACACTTTTACCCTCTCCTCATCTCCTACCATCTTCATCCATAAACAACCATCCTCTCCATCTGACTCCATGCCATTAGTCTGACTCCTTTCATCTTCTCTTGCAGCTTTTAACTTAAACTCATCTTTACCACATCTATTTGGAATATTGGTGTCTCTCTCACACACTTTTTCACTTTTCAGCAGTTCTGACTGTAATTTTTCACACTGTGTGAGCGTTTAGTGCAGTTTACATGATTATAAAGTATCCATCCATCCATCCAAATCAAGGGGTTCGCTCTTTGGTTTGTTTTCTGCATTAAATCCACAAAGTATCATCAGCATATGTTGTGAAAGGAAGAAGGAAATGTGTGGTCTAAGACAATTTAACACAAGCATTAAAACATAAAAAACATTAGATACATTGTTTATGCATGGACAGCGCAATATGCTTCTTATCTCAGTTAATAATTAATTTGATAATTAATATAGTTGCAGCACTGGAAGTGCCATATTGAAAAAATAAAAGACTAAAGAACCTTACATGTCACTTTGTTTGGGATGGATTTGTAGAAATGAAAAAGTGAGACTATGTCAGCATAGCACAGCAAACCTGATAAACTACACATGGACATGCCAACAGGGATACAAACCCATGCACCTGGGGGACATTTATCCTAGACCTTAACCTCCAACATCCCCTTCCCCATCCCTTATCTTTGTTGTCCATCAGAGATGTTTGTTTAAAGTCTCTGCTCCTGTCCCATCACCTCTCTCTCTCTCTCAACTGCCGGTCAAGTTCAAGGGGTCCTCTACAAACACACAGGGTGGTCACAGAGTGCCAAGGATGAGGTCAACAGCTTCCAGAGACTATAAATGCATAAGGTACGAACACCTGCAGGCTTACATGCTTGTGCACCGGTCGTACAACATTCAACATTCACAGAGGAAAACCATATAAAGAGACAGTTTATGTAACACAAACACACACATACATATCCAATTATTTCGAGGAGAGAAATTCACAAGGCACACATTTTGACTTGGAAAATCAAATAAATAAATAAATTGCACTGACACATTCACACTCATCGCAGTGCACCTGCATTCTTGAGGTCTGTCGACTGCAGTCAAAATGGTGGACACAATAACAGCGGGCTCAGCTTTGATTCCTAATATGGAGGAAACAATTCTATTCTTTTTCTGTGGAGCTGCTGATACTGAGAGATAAAATTCAACCTACCTTTCTCTCTCTCTCTCTTCCTCTTACACACACAAACACATAAATATTCCCCACCCTCCGTCTTGTTCGTTTTTTTTGACGGACACAGGACATTGCTGTGTGTGCTGGCTTCAGCAGTAACATTGTTAGAGGGTGTTAAGACAGAACCGTCGTGACACAGATACACCAAGATGATTCTTCAAAGATCAGAGTGGCATATATTGTGATTTTGTGCAGTTAAAATAGTTGAGGAAAATTCCTTTTTAAAATTTAAATCAACTTCTAGGAGACAAGTTTCACAAAAATAGTTTAAAATCACCTGCAAAATGATCTCAACACTAAAAAGCATGCTCACATCCTAAGCGTTGTCAAAGAATGAAACTAACAAAGAAACTTTACTTTTGCTCTGCTCAGAACTATTTGCATTGGAAATGCAATCTGTATGCCTATCTGCAATTATTTCTAATTAATTTCATCTAATTCTTGGGAGACTATTTCAGTCCCAGAATTAACACAAAAGAACTTCCTGCCTCAGTTCTCACACCAAAGATAATTATAAAGTTAAGAGGGTTTGCTAATTTAAAAATGCTATCTGCATGACATCAAATATACATCTTTGATCTCACTCTGTCCCTGATGGTTAAATGCCTTTAATTATATTCCAGAAAAATTAACTTTTCTGAATAATTAACAGTTGCCTTTTTGTTTGTATGTAGAGTGTGTCGCATACTCTTTGCTTAATTAATGCCAGTGACAAACAAACACTATACTATTCAAATGTGCAGAAAATCCATCAGTTGCATATCAAAACAGTATATTCAATTGTGCATTCCCCATGCAATTGCTTTTATGCAATACATGCAAATAGTTTTGCCATTCCACCCACATATGACTTGCACTTGGAGCAATTTCCTTAAATCTTAGAATACCGTGAACAATAATCCTTACATTTTGTGAAAATTGCACAAAGCCCACACATGACCCACATGTGTTACTGACAATCAGGGGGGGACTTTCTCTATATCTCATTTTATTCCCCTATAGCATATCAGCATCTCCCTAGGTGAATGTGTATACATACAGGGAGCAAGAATAAGAGTCAGATGATTCATATTATCTTTATCACCCTGCCACAGGAGTCGACTTGCCTCCCCTCTTTTCCCCTCCCCATTATGTAAAACTATGGATTATGTTTGGTATGCACATGAGTCCTGCATTCAGAGGTCTGTGTTTCTATGCATGCGTGCATGTTAGTGACTTTATAGCATGTGCTTGGGAGGAATGTGGGGACTAGGGTGTATATACATCTATGCATGCATGTATGCATCCATGCAGAAACCCCCTCCATCTCTCTTTCTCTCCATCTATCATGCATCCATAGGTCTATCAGCTTCGGGAATGAGGTGTGGAGGGAGAGGAAGGGGCGAAGGGTGCAGAGGGGGAAGAGAAATAAATTTAGCCCCCCTACTTTAAAAATGCACATACATTTCCATACATTGGAAAGGCAGTGAGGTGCACACACCCTTGCTGCTGTATCCCCAATATACCACCCGCCCCCCCCAGCAATATCGCCAACACCCCGACACACACAAAAGCACACACACACACACATAACCAAAAACACAGAATACAGCAAAGATGAATGTGTGTGTCCCGTTCAGTGGGTGTGGGTGAAAATCTACCCCTTGCCATATTTATCTTCATAAAAGCAGAAGGTGCATGTGTGTTTGTCTGTATACATAGTGGTTGTGTGTCTGGACTAGTTTGTTTTCGTGTGTTTGTGTGTGTACATAAGTTCATTTACCTCAACTGAAGAAAGAAAAAAAAAAGACTCCTGCTGCTCTCATACTGTATAAAAAAAGAAAAAAAAACTCAACAACATAGATTCTTCTTGATTCCTCGATGTAATGCACATCAAAATATTGCAGCATGCACTGCGGGCCAAAATAAGCAATTCAGTCAGGTGAACGTCTCAGGAGTTTGCAAGTCGCGGTGCCTTTTACGCTAAATCCGCAATTCCCAAACTCCTTCCTTTTTTCATTTCCATACCAAAATGTATTTGTTGATGCATAGATTCCAAATAGTTTAGAGTCTATTTGCCGTCTGTCATGTAGCAAGGCTTTCAGATACCGAAACAACAACCACGACCTTTCCCTAAAACGCAGCCGAAACACCCAACCCTTGTAGATAATGACAACCTGTCGTGAGAGAGGAGAGAAACATGAGTGTGGTATTATTAAGCTAGACTAGTTTGTTCAGGAGAAGTGTTTTTGGCTTTTAAAAAGTTCCATTTTGCACTCCCCAGGCGATGCATATGGGGTACCCCAGGGAGGTGTGTGTGTGTGTGTGTGTGTGTGTGTGTTTGTATGTGTGTGTGTGTGCACAGGAGTGTAATATGTGTGCATGCACTAAAATATTCTGACTGAGCTGTCTAGCGGCTCACAGAGCAGAGAGATGTGTCCTGTCTCCTGCATTCAAATGTGAGTGGGTTTTGGAGAGCAAAAGTAAACAGATATGCTTGCTTGAACACACACGAGAACGCATGTATATGCACACCTGCTGTCTCGTATGCATGCATGTGCACCAAAACACACAGAAATACTGTATGAATGTGAGCACAGGACATGTGAACACGTGAGTTTGTGTGTGTCTCCCCATCTGTTGTCCGTCTGTATTTCAACATATCTGCCCATCAATCTCGTCACTAGAAGAGCTGCACGGCTTTGCCACGCTGACAAACACAGCAGTGTCATTCAGCCAATAAATATTTAAAAAAAGAATGTTTCACTCGGGACAGTCAACAAAAAGCTGGTCGTCATGGACGTGCCCTTTCATAGCCTGTGAAGCTGCAGTTTTATATGGCAATATAAACCTCTGCAGGTCTACATTCTCAGTTCACTCCTTAAGCTCTTTAATTCTTTTCCATATCCCACTTGCAGTATATGGGCTGTAATATAAGATAGCCCAAGACAATGAGCTGTCCAGTTGCCGTGGGGGTTAGCTGACAGTGTGTTATGAAAGTGGAGGCAGGAGGGATACAGAGAGGTCGAGTGTAGGGTAGGATGGGGCCCTTCAAAGAAAATATGACCCTTAAAAAGCCTCGATTGTGCGACTGGAATCCTCCTTGCTACCATATTTCCTCCTACTCTTCCCCGTTCCTGCCCCTCCTGCTCTCACTCTTGTCCCTCCTTCACTTTTCTCTTTCCTCACTCAGTCCTTTCACACACAGATGTGTTGTCTGTCAGAACCATGATGATAAATTAGCGCGGGTGCTGCTGGTGAAATAGGAGCCGGTGTCTGAGGGCAGAGGGCGATCCAGTGGACAATGCCAGGGATGAACCATTGATAGTTCAGCTGTGACTCAGTCTGGAGAAACACTCTGGTCGGGACAGTGCTGGAGTTGTATTTGCTTCCAGTATCATTACAGTATCGTCAGGCGATAGTTTATGTGAAAGAATCTTTACAAACTTTTTAGTCAGAGGAGGTTATTGTTTTGTCTTTTTTTTTTTTTTAAGAATTAGTTGCAGCTTATATGATAAAAAAAAAAGGTTATTCAAACTATTCAAAATAAAGATATGGTCATTAGTGTAACATTTAGAATGAATAAAATGCATAAAAAAATACATAACTTTCCAGATTTAATTTTCTCATGTTATCCATTAATGTGTTTTTTTTTTTTTTTTAAATAGTAGGAGAATGTTTGAAATGCTTTGCAAAATATATGTTTTATACAATACCTGCAGCTCAGTAACAAATTATTTTCATGCATGTGTGTGTATGTGTGTTAGTAGGGGCAAAAGAGGCTGCGTGTATCTGTAGGTGTTTTTTCCCTTTTTTTGAAAGGGGGTGATTTCTTTTTTTCTTCTTTTTTTTTACCTGCAGGCTTTGGTTTCTCGTGCGCTTGTTTGTGTCTATGCTTGGATTTGTGTGTATGTGTGTATGGACATGTGTTTCTCATGAAGGCCCATGCCGGGCAAATTAATTCTCAGAAGTTGCATGGCGGGGGCTCTCCTTCCCTTTGAAATGGGGCATACTGCTCCCTGTAATCAATAAGTCAAGCCATCTCGGCCGCATGTTGCAAACCCCCCGGCACACAGATGAAGAAACCCAATTTACTCATCATAAATTCTGATTCCCACAATAAATATGAGAGAAAGTCCCACGGTATCTGGAATCTCAGGAGCGTTTGAAATGCTGACTGGCCCTCGCATCGGCCTGGGTTTGCTTTGTTGGTTGGAATGAAATAAAATCAAAAAAAGAGTTGAATAATAATAATGTGGGGTCAAGTTTATTCATTTTGATCTGAGACAGAAAAATTCAGAGGGCTTTTTTCTTCTTTTCTTTTTAAAAAAAATAAAAGTGCCCTATTTTCATGCCAGCATTAACACAACATACAACATCAAATCAAATTCATGTTCCATCTTCAGTAAAAGCACATTACATGCATCACAGACATTTTTGTCTACCTTTTGACAAATTTTCCCTCTTCCTTAAATCTGGGCCTTTTCTAATGAACCCCGACAGGCACCTCCAGACAAGTGGTGACGTGTGCAGGCAAAGGCATGTGACGTTGGGGACATGCTAATCTAACAGACAAGTGCTGTCTCTCCTTTTTAAAGCCCCTCTGCTCAGTAGGCCCAAGCACATGACAATGACCTGGGGAGGGGAAAGTGTGGCAAAAACGTGACACACCTACAGAGAGCGGGATGGGCACTGCTGAGTTGTATCCTTTAACAGTGGTTATTTGAAATGGGGGAGGCAAGAATAAAAGGTAAAAGAGGAAGAGTTTACTCAAAAGTCAGTGCGTTTTTATTGGTGATCATTCCATGAAAAGCTACTTGTGAAAACATAAGTGTTGGCAAGTGTCACTGTATTTGTATGCATGGTGCTAAAATGATTTAATGCAACATGGCATCCTCAACACCAGTGGCGCTCTATCTATCTTCTTTTTGGCAAGGACTTCCTGCTCTCCAGAGCGGTTCCGTCAATACATGACATTTATGAGGCTCCCATGAGCCCCGGCGCACGTTGCCCAGACAACTGAGACAGCTTCAATGCCATGACAACAAAAATGCCAGATACTGCCATGGCCTGCAGCCAAGGTGGCGCTCGGAATTGCCCACAAGTGAACAAAGCAGAGTTTAAACAAAAGCCTCTTTCAGCTGATAAGAGGAGAAAACACATGACATGAGATGATAAGACGAAAAGACAGGAGTAACTTCAAGAGTAGAGTGAATTTACGAAAAAAGAAAACTGGGAGAGAAAGCAGTTTTCTCGTCTAGTCAATACAGCTGTCTTCGTTTGTAAGGCGATGTTAAGAGCACTAATTCCTGACCTGTTAGTTACATCTGAGAGGAGAGAGCTTTGCTGGCTGCTAATCCATAAGTCTGCTGCTAAGTGGTTCATCAGCGAGTGCCTGAGATCGAATGTCACCAATTAAGATGCCTAAATGCCTGGCTAATTGTGCTCAAAGTGTAGTGCGCTGTCTCTCACATGATCACACATGATTAGCGCTAACACGCACACACACCTAGCTAATTGTGGGCAGTTCATTGGAGGGGCTTGACAACATGAAAGCAGCTGTAAGTATGGCAGAGAACAGACAATGTGATTGGCAAAACAATTTATCCCTATAGTCACATTATTAGCAATTAAGATCAAACATGTTTCAACTTTACTGGCTAATAAAACCAATGGAAGCTTTTAATGGCTCAAGATAACACAACACTATCTTCAGCAAGCTAATGTTAATATACAATTAAGCCTACAAGGGATTTGATTAACCACTGCTAATGCTATAAATGAGGGGAGATAAAATTCAAATATTCCAGTATCTTTTATGAGAAAAATTATTTTCTATAGAGAATATTTGGACATCACTTCTAATTATACTTTTATTCTTAATTTTTCAAAAACAAATAGTTGCTTGTGAGCGTACTGTCTCCTCTACACCAAATATAACACTTACAGTGTGTATTTGGAGGAGAAAAGATCCTGTAAAGAATGGGAACAGATAACATCTGCTCCAGGCCTCTCCCTGCCTTGGCCCACAGGTCTGAGGAGCAGAGCGAATTGTGTCTGAAAGGGGATGATACCCATCGGAATGTTAATGGTGCTGAATATTTCAGAGGTGGGATCATCACATGGCAGCAGGAGGACGTCTGGGTTTCCCGAAAGCATTTAGCGGTTGAAGTTCCCCAGTGTTATTGTAAACCAGGAGTCAAAGATGATTTCAATGCGCAGCTAACAAGGTCCAGTTGCTGTCAGGGTGGTTTGAGATGGCTGTCTGTCTCCCTCTTTCTTTCATGAGTAAATTAAAATGCCTGCTTAAACTTGAAATTAATTTCAATATTTACTAATTTTCTTTTTAGCATTTTTTGGTTCATTGTAATTTTGATCATTTGAATTTAACATTTGAATCAAACAAAGCTAAAGCAACAGAAGCAATAAAATACCTACTTTCTTTTGCCAGAACTGGTTGTACAGAAATCACAGGATGTGCAGCTTTTTGTAGAAGCAGCTGCCGTCAGACTGAAATCCATTCAAATGCAATAAAAACAGGTAACTTGTATTCCTTATGGCTCTTTTACAGTGTTTGTCATGATGAAATATCAGCTAATCATTACACATATGGCAAATGCACTTACTATAGCCATGACATAAGTTGTTCTTTGGGCTTTTTTTAAGGAAGAAAAAAAAAGGAAAAAAAAAAAGAAAACAAGGGGATTGCCCCAACAGTCTTTATAAACATCTGGTAACCACTATGGTACCTTTATTTGAGCCAAAATGACTGGTTGTGTTAGCCTTGGGAAAGCAAACGAGAAAGAAAAGAGAGGAGGCTCTTTTTTTTTCTTTTCAGCCAAAGTGAAATTGAAGTTCATTGAGGGAGAAAAAAAAGAAGATAGGAAAAGAATGAACAGAAGGAAGAGACCAGGTCTAAAATTAAGAGAATTATTGCATGCTCCCAGATGTGTGCAGGGAGGATGACCTGGGAAAGTCAAAGTTGTCCCCCATCAATCATTGCCATATGCTTCCAGAGAAATGGATCCTGCAGGACACTTCATATTCCCCTTTTTGATTAGTTCATTTGAGAGATGAAGAAGGAGGGGAAAAATGAATGGTGGCGCTTTCTGAAAATGGACGGTCCTGGTGTAACCCAAGAACACAGCGAGTTCAATGTCAAAATTAAGGCCTGCTATTTAAGACTTGAGGGATCATTTTTTTGTCCGACTCTTCCTCGCTCACCGCCCTCCTCCTCCTTCCGTGCTCCATCTTTTCTTTGCAGAGGTCGGTGTCAGGGAGCGATAGAGTGAAGGCAATGTGTTCTTAACTCTGATCAAAGCAGGGAAGGAGGAAAGCTTTTCTAATGACTGGCATTCTCTCTCCTTTCTTAATCCATCTCTCCTGTCTCCCATCTCTCCCCTCTCTCTTTCACTCGCCTTTCTCTCTCAGGGCATTGGTAATTATCGGTGAGGTCTTAGTGACTGCAAATGAAATTACCATTTAAGAGAGAGGGAGAAAGAGACATCCCCTTTGCCATAGGAGAGGGCTTAAGTGAGGCAGCTAGGGTTTCAACTATTGATTTTTAAACTGCTACATCAGAGAGTGTAATGCTTTCATAATTTCAAATAAACTGTCTGGTTACGAAGTACTAATGAGAGAAAGAGTGAGAGCGGACCAAAAGAAGTAAGAGAATGATGGGGGTTGAATTTTAAGTGTGGATGTGCATGTAGGGAAATTAAAGTAATGCATTAGTCAGACAAGATGATCAATGTCTCAATAATCCTGAAGCAACTAGTAGCTCTTTGAAGAAATTTGTGACAGCTGCTAAATATCTTATAAGTGATGACGACGTAATGCTGGACATGTAAATACAACTGCATTGTTGCACTTGTATTTTTAATGCAATCTCTCACAAATTTGTAGATTCAGGTGAGAAACAAGAAAAAAAAAACGGTAGAAGTTGCCGTGATTTCATTTCACACAAATACCGCCACGAGGCTTGAAAAATACATTGCTGCCAAAATATCAATTTTCCAACTGCCTTTTTGAAAAAGAAGAAGATGGTAGGAAATCACATTTTCTTTCAAATATAAGGCACACATTCATTAGAAATTTCAGATATGATACATAAAATAACTATCTGTCCAAACACAATGCAAGCCGTGACAGTTTTTTTTTCTTAGAATAAAGATAGATAATAAAGATGAGGGATAAAGAAAGGAAGATGGATTTTTGGATGACACTGCATAAACCCAAATCTCTCTCCCTCTGTCTGTTTTCCTTCCCCTCTTTCTCTCACCACAGACCGCAGGCAGTTGAAGGCAGCTTAGAAATCTCTTACATCTGGAACAGCCATAATTCGTGGGATTTGGCCTGACAGCCATGACAGGCATTGGGGCGGCCAGCAACAACTGTCTCCTGTGTTAGTAGCAGTGTGTGAGACGACGAAGCGCAAGAGACAAAGAGTGACAATATGCAGTGTGTGTGTAAACATGAGATTTGTTGTTTAAGCAGGAAACTCTTTAAGCTTACGCCAACTTCAACAGAGTTTTTGCAAGTTTTTAACCAAGTTTGGACACTAATTAGGGCTCTGCATATATTTATCATATACATTTGCATGGAAATAATGAAATAAACTGAAACTGACAATAATTATCAGAATTTTTTTTTATAATGTTCTACAAATCCTCATATGATAATAAATTTTAAATTGTTTGATGGTGGATGTTAAACCTTGTGCATCATCTGTTTTGAAGCTGTTTTAGTTTTCACTAGTTATAATTGTTCTTTTTGAGCACTTTTGCAAAGTTATATTTACAGACACTCCACCTCCTCACACTAGAACTTTAAAGGCAAATCTTAAAAAAAAAAAAAAAGACAAACAATAAAATATATTAAATCTAAATTATTTTAAAGATAGCAATAATATTACTTCCAAATTGTCTATAAATTAAAGAATTTGATATCAAAACAACCTTTCATAAACAGTACAGTATTTACCTTTAGCGCTGTGATTATGCTTTATATGTGTACTCCAAAAAGAGCCCAACATTGGACTTTTTCTATGGCTCACTCTTTACTATGTTGCCACTTGAAATACAGACTCAACAAGTCAACAAACCGTCATTATTCAATATTCTGCATATTTTAATTCCTTTTTAGCACAAATCATATTTTACATAAGCCAAATTTGAATGCAGGAGTGTTTTTCAATGCATGATGGAATTACTTCTTCCACCTGAGTTAAAGCTTTATTCTACCATGTGCGGTTTTGTGTAGCACAGTGCTGCTGTGGTCAGCACAGTTGCCTCACAGCAGGAATGTCCCTGATCCAAGTCAAGTCGGGCCCTTATACGTAGAGTTCGCATGTCCTCTCTGTACCTGCATGTTTTTCTTATCTTTTTTCTGGTTTATTCCCATATTTTTGGTTAATTGAACACAATTATTAATCAAATCATAACGTCTGTCTCTGTGTCAGCCCTGTGATAGACTTACAACCTGTCCAGAAAGAATCCCGCCTCTTCCCCTGGGGCAGCTGGGAGAGGCTCCAGCCCTCTACAACTCTGAGTAGGATAAAATGGTTATAAAATGACTGGATCTGTCACATCAAATTGACAGAGAGGATGATAGGAGACAAAAATGCACTAATGACTTGATTAAACATCCCATTTAAAAGATTATCCAGGATACTAAACTTCCAGTATATCTAGTTCAGTCTCAACACTTTCAAACATATGTGGACTTTCACATGCATGCAACAGACATAAACTGGCGTGCAGCATTAAAAAACAGCAGCGTCCATGTGTTTCATGGCGTGCCAGGGGCTCTCTGTGTCAGCCCTAAATATTACACACAGACAGTAGCTATCACTTCCAAGTCTGAAATCCCACATTCCACATTCCTGATTCCATCGGCTCGCCTGCTAAGCTGGGCACCACATGAAGAGCCATTGTTAGAGAGAGAGGGGTCATGTATCTCTCCTGCTCTCTGTCTGTCTGTCTGTCTGTCTCTCTGCCCTCCTTCCCTCTCTCCACCCATAAATCTCTTACTGTCACACTCTCCATCTGTGGCTCTCTTGCTCCGTCTATCTTTACGATTCTCCCTCTGCTGGTTTACATCTATCCTTTTTTTCTTATTCCTTCTGTCCGCCACTGTGCTTTCTTTGTCACCTGCTTCTCCCACACAGTTTTCCTACCATCTTGCATGCGTTCTGTTTATGTCTTGCTATACCCCACTCAAGCTCCTGACTCCTACAGATGCCGTTTTTCTGTGGGCTCTCCTCTTCACAAGACTCTCACTTTGCTCTCTGCTTCTTTTCCTTTGTGTCTCCTTGTCTGTATCCTGCTGTCTGTCTCTCCATCTCTCTCTCCCTCTGTGTCTCCAGATATTCATGTAGAGATTTTCTCACATGTTAGATATAGATTTATGACCCCAGCCAGATCCCCGTGGCCACTAAATTTGATACCATCCACTAAGCCACATAGTTTTTTTTTTGTGTTTGGGCTTGTCTGTTGTGTGTGACTATGGGTAAGTATGAATGTGTGTGTGTGCGTGTGTGTGTGTTCATGCATTACAAGGTGGAGGCGGGTGACTTTTAAAGGGTTAGCTTGGGTATGGTGGGTGCAGAGGAGGAATTTACAGTTTATTGAAGCACAGCAGTCAGGTGTGTATGTGTTTGTGCACGTGTGTGTATGTGTGTGAAAGAGAGAGAGAGAGAGAGAGAAAGAGAGAGAGTGCCTGTGGGTGCCAGGTGACCAGGCTAACCTCTTGGCTGGTGCTTTGGATTTAGCCTTTGGAAAGCAGAGAAAAATAAAAATGGAATGCTTTTTCAATTACAGATCAGAGAGAGTGAACAAAGGCAGAAGTAAAGGGAAAGATGAGTTATTGGGATCTAATATATCAAGGCTTTGCCCTCCTAAAATCTGGGTACATTATTTTGACTAGTGGAACATTTTGTACTACAATATTTGATGACTTAAGCAGATTCACATAATTTTGTTCAGTTTTTCATTCTGCAAAGACTTTCGTATTGCAGGAGATAATGTATGCATCATGATACTTGTATATCGGAAATATGTTATGGTCTTACTTTCCTATAATTATCCAAGACTCTCATGCAATTCATATCGTAAAATTGAGTTGCGCTGTAATTGAGCTCACCGGCATGCACAAACAAGTGCAAAAATAGAAGATGGTTTGAACAGAATATGAAGTCCCTCAGACACACACCTGTGGAAGACAGTCACTGCTCCTGTGTTTGAATTGCATGTTATTAATTCTGACAGTAAAGGCACGTGTACTCTGCCATGCATATTTTATTGGCTGTAGGTGGTATTTGTTGTGTATTTATGTCTTTTGTTTGAATACGACATTCCTTCAACCCATTCCACAAGTTGTCATGGGTGGGCTATTTTAAAATGGCATTGTGGAGCACCGAGGATTGTAATACGTTTGTGTGATGTGAAATTCGCTTTTGATGTTTGGCAAGAAGGAAATGCACAAACTAAAAGCCTTGCAAAATAAAGGAGTGTTTTTGCACATGTTTGTGCGCTGCCTCAAATTGTTTATCTGTCAGTCAGACGGAGTGTGTGCACATTGTCTGCGCTGGTGCGCGTGTTTGCCTGCATGTGTGTTTGAGTGTGTGTCCACGCCTACATCTAAAAAGGCATATCTAGCTTCAGATCAAATGGTGTATGAAGAAGAGGAATGATAGAGAGAGAAAGTGATAGCTCTTTAATGTTACCTATCCACTCTCAAACCCAAATATAAGACCAGGAACATACGGAATAGGAAAGTGTGTTTTAGAGGAAAAGGAGTGACATGAAACACTTATGTAGAAAAGCTCTGAACATGACGTTGGCTTTGTAGGAAGAGGGTGGGTGGAAATGTTTCACAAAACAGAAAGAAAGACTAAATTGGATGGAAAGAAGAGTGAAGGCAGGGGCAAAGAATGAAACAGCGACATGCACTTCATTGCTTGTTTGCGTATGTCATGGTACAGTGATATTTTACATTTTGACTGAATGCTAACTATTGTGTCTATCTCACCTCTTGCTCATTTTTTCCCTCCATCTGAGGTATCTAAACTTTGTCATCACTGTGACTGACTAAAATGTTATCATGACAGCTGCATTCACATCCAGAGTCTTGTTTATTCAAGGTTTTTACATTTTTACATATAAATGATTTCTGTGTGCGAGTTATGTTGCTACAACAGAGAAGCATTAGCTCTCATAAAAATATGTTTTTTGCCTTCTCTCTTCACCTTTGTTCTCCCTTTTCCCCCCTTTTCTTTTTCTCTGCAGGTATGAAGCACGAAGTTGAAATGGATGAAAATATTTTCTGTGTAAATTCCCCCTACAAATCCCTTTCCTGTCTGATCTCTGGCTTTCATTTTTTCTTTTCAATGATGCTCTTTTTTGTCTCTCTACTCTGATCAACTGCTTGCTGTGAAACAGATTCTGTATACGAATAAAGGTATTTCTGTCTTTCTGGGCTACTGTTCCTTCTCTTGTGTAGTTGTTAAATAAACATTATGCACCCAATAAGTGACTCATACAGACACACACACACACACACACATGTTCAGTTCTCTATGATCTTCTCACCGTTGCAACCACATTGTCTCACTCTCTTTCCAGACCAGGAAATTAACCTTGACATTTCTTAGACATAATTCCCTCTCATAAAAACATGTGTGTAAATATATAAAAACAAATGTGCGAAATATTCATAGAAGGAGCCATATGCGACAAGAGCCTGCATATGAAAGCAGAAAGCATCACTGGGGACGGATTTCCTTCCCTATCTTAACACAGTCATCATCCAGGGATCAAGTTCCTGCTTGAACATTATTATGCAGTGGGCTGTTTTTACTTTCAGCTGGAAGCTTCAGTACAGGTGAATGAACAACTCCTCTTAGATGCACTGCTGATTTAGAGACTAAATGAAATAATTCTGATAACTATAAGGGTCACAGTGCAGGAATGAGAGAGCATTAAATGATGAGTAAGACATATAGTTAGATCACAGAGGAATTAAGGAAACAGACATGGTTCAAGGACAGAAGGGCTAACAATATACTAAGAGGGACAGTCCAACACATAATTTGGATAGTAAACACAGGTTAAATTATGTATCTATTTCAGCTATGGTGCCAGCAGTCTAGCCAAAAGATTTATTTGTGGTGCACCCATGTGTATTTACTTTATGGGGAGTATCAGTCCACTTATGGCCACTACAGAAATAGACCTGTAAAGTCACAGAATACTATGCTCACCACCGGCTGTGTTGTGTATTAAAATGCATACTGGCTATAATATCGAATGCCTGCATGCATGCACAACAATATCTTTCAATCAAACTGATTTAACATTGTTAGACATTTTTGTTGGGGGTGTTTTATCAATGTGAAGCAATGTCAGAATGCTGCCGTGTGTGCGTTTACTCCATATGGAATTGGGATGTTAGCACATGTGTGTGCATGCTTTCATTCTCTCGTCATGATGCACAGAGAATCATAAATGGCTGGTTTTACTATTTGGACACTGGGGAGAGGAAAAAATGAGGCAGGAGGGATGCAGTGAAAGACAAAGTGAGTGCAAAAGAGGGTGAGGGAAGCGTGCTTGTAGGTAGTGATCATGGAATACCATCATACGACACGATCCCTACCCATCTGACTGGCCTCATTTTAGGGCAATCGAGCCCTGAGAAAAAAAGGCGCCAATGGTACATTATTCTGCCTTGGAAAATCTCCCTCATGTTTTTATTCATGGCTTCACCACAAACAACAACAGAATTTGATTTCCACTGTAAATACTCCAGACCAATGCAAAGCCTGAATGAATTATTTGTGAAAATGTCCTGGTGAGGCTCGAAAGAAAGATAAGCTTGGAAACTATAAGAATTTGCTGCAGGAAGATGTGCACTGATGTGTGTGTACTTACATGGGAAAAACAGCCATCATATGAAAGTGGCTCCAAATGAACATCTCTGATCATTACACAGTGTTATGGCATCTCCATAACCCAGCCCCACTCCAATTCACTGTCTCCTCCTGCTGGGCCTGTGTCGTATCCTGCTGAGCTTCACAACGGTAACTAGGATGTGGCACATGTATCTCCCAGAGATTACACCGCTGTTGTCCCCATGGTCACAGAGACTCTCACCGTGACAACCACATCTCTGTGTGACTCAGGTTCTTAACCTGATGGTCATAGACTGACAGATGGAGATCAGCAGCAGAGAGCACTGGAAACACTGCAGAGAGAAAAAAAAGGAACCTTGGAATAAACATTCAGGAGATAAAAAAAAAAAGGAAACAAAAGAAAAATAGCATTCAGTAATTTATAGAGTCAGATCTGTGAAATCAACCGATGGCCTGTAGTCAAACAGAGGATCTTATTAATAAATGTATAGAAGCTCAAGGATCTTCATATTTGGCTGGAATCCAGAAAGTTGTGTATGGCTGTTGAGCTGAAATTTAATTTATTTAATCAATCTTTTCTGAATTGGAATGTGCTTTTCCCCCTGCATTTATCATCTTAAAGTTACTAAAACTACATTTCAAAAGGCCAGAATGTGTAATTGGCCAGATATGACCTGGCTTGTAAATGTATGAATATAGACATAAATGTGTAATGATTAGTTTTATACATTTCAGTGATCTGCACCACTAATTCAGTGGTATTCTACTCTTGGTATATTGGAAGCTCAAAGAAGGGGACTGACAAAGCTCTACATATTCCTTTTATACCACAGATTTATTTCCCTTTTACCGAATCACTTACATCTCAGAAACACATAGAGTCTAAGGTGGAGTGAATGTGCATCTGGTTTTGAATACAACTTCCTTGGTTGAGCCTGTTCTTGGAAATTTCTGTTAGAGGCCCACTTAGAATCTAAAGCTGCACTAACGCTGGGCAAACACTACACCAAATGTTTTAAGCATGCACAATATGTAACACAACACCTTGAGTTTGAATCGCCTGTCTCACACTTTGTGGTTCAGGTGCAACCTGACTGAGCACACTTCAAGTGATGATTTCATGCCTGCTGTTTAGTTCACTGACTAATTCAATAAAGTTTTATTCATTTATTCCCAAATAAGATGGCAGTATTCCTGGTGGATGCAAAAACAGAGGGGTGGGGTTACTATGGGACATTTTTAAAGCTAAAATGTAACTATTGGCTTAAGATGAATTTAACTATGGTTATGTAGCACTTTTCTTTCTTTTTATTGTACTCATATTATAAGTATATCCAAAAAGCCGAGTCTCTCGAAGCCTTTTGAATATTGAATGTTTTTAATAAGAAGAAAGAAAATATAGCCTTAAAAAATATGAGAAACTTTACCCTCAGAAACTACACAACACTGAACACACTTAAAACTAACACTTCTCAAAGAGGTACAAAGTAAAGATACTTGAATCCCTGAGGTAAAAGGCAAGAATCTCTGAATTCAGCTTTTTTAACTCTATCTTAGTCACTCATCCCTGAGTTCTAACCATTCTCAAAACCTCAATTAACACTGCATGGAAAAGGCCCAACTCTCTTCGTATTGAGGTGGCACTTGAAGGTAATCAATGGTAAATTCTGGCCAGATTTTGAAAGGTAACCTTGAAATTTGTGCACTGTGAGCTACAGCTTGTAAAATATTGTAACCTCAGAATGACTACGTCGGTACATACTGTACATTCATTATAGTTCTGATTTCTATCGCTTTGGAGACGTATAAAAGAGAGCGCAGGCCAAACATCTGAGTGTAGACTGCTTGCAAGAAAGCATTTCTCACATACCAGAAAAGGCGATTGCCTTTTTCTATCAGAATACCAGGATGATTTGTTGCTTTCAGGTAGATTGGATTTGCCTGGACAAAAAAAAAAAGGATGAAAAGATCTGCGCATGTTCAAATGCCATGCAAAGATTACATGAAAAGACACAATACTGAGTATTTGGATGAAAACAGATTAGGTAATACACCTAAGGACCTCTTGGGACTTTAACCCAAGACTCTCAGCAAACATATCAACCTGTAACAATTAAATGAGAATAGTTAAAACCAGCAAACATCATTTTTCTTCATTTTTTGCAAAAAGCCGCAACAATGGATGAATATTTCATCTTTGTCCCAACAGAAGGGGAAATCTCAAATATAACTTCTGCACTACATCGCTGCTTTATGATACTGTGGAAGAAAATATTGACTTCATAAACACAACACAAGTAAAAATAAACCTGTACCAGCCAGTGTTATGCCTAGCTGCAAGCATCTTCACTTAAAAAAAAACGTAAGGTTGAGCATGCAACAAAAATGTGAAAGTCACTGAGAAAAAAGTATTCCCAGCATGTTTCAGAATACCAATATCCTTAAGCAGGCGGGGTTTTTGATGTATAGACTCCTGCCAGTGAATTGTACAGATGAGACACTTAAGGCAAGACAATAGTGTTATAGATTGTGGCAAGAGTTAAATCAATAGACCTTCTGAGGAGTAACAAGACACCCAGTAGCAAGTGCTACTACACACACATAGGAGGGGCTGGGAAACAAATGAGGACTGGCAGACTGGGGCTAAGACCTCTGTGTCACCGACTAGCCATTAGATGTGTATGTAGGTGAGTTGGGGTGTGTGTGAGTGTATGGGGGAGAATGTGTGTATCCCTGGTCTTCTCTGAACATCTGTTATGGATGCCTGTAAGTGCATGTGTGAATGTGTTTGTAAGGCATAAGCAAGAGCAGATACCTGTGTTTTCAGTTGTACTTTTATCTCTACTTCTTGGCCCTGTAATCTCCCACTGGGCATCAAAGCAGAGCCCCATCACTAGCTCTACCACACCCCTATATATCCCCCAGATCCCTGTGTGTTAGTGTATCTGTGAGAGAGAGACGGGGAGAAGAGTGAAAAAGAAGTCCATAAGAGAGAGAAAAGAAGCATAGGGAGATAGGATGGGAGCATTACCAACAGGAAAAGTGAAACAGAGTTTTGTGTGTGAGTGATGTATATGTGTGTGTGTGTGCGTGTGTGTGTGTGTGAATCAGAATGAGGTTGGCTTTGCATCAAGCTTTGGACCGTCACACAGCCATGGCTGTCATCCAAGCCCAGCCTGCGAGCACCTCTCCAGGGCAGCTTCCACTAACCCCCCCTAGGTCTCACTCCCTCTTACTCCACCTCCGCTGTCTCTTCCACCTCTGATCCAGGATCAGTGGTTCCAGGGGCCCTGATAGATGTCAAGGTCCATTAACCCGGAGCAGGTCTTATCATATTCATCAGGAAGATCAGAGATCAGATTTATCTCTGTTTTTATCAGATTTGAGGCTACAGAAGGCTGCCAGACATGTCATGGCTCTATGGTAATGTGAGCCTTGTAACAGACAGCACAGAGTTGCAGGCAGCCTCTAGCAAGTACGGCCGGAGATCCACACTCAGCATCGAAGTAAAACGCATGTTCACACACAAACACACACACAGTCTGAAATTTTTTAGAAGCCGTCAGCAGTTACTTGGGCCTTTTTGATGGGGTTGTCAGGTTTGATTAGCTTATAAAACAGGAGTATCTCACCCACTGACCTCTTCGGCTTTCCATCTAAAGCAAAATCTAATCTAATCTAAAAACAGTTGTAGCCTATGAGCCAGTCTCGTGAGGGACGATGAGCTTTTTGGAGACAAGTTAAATGTAAAAGTTGAGAAAAGTCAAGTGAGAGTCTTCTTTCTTTGTCTTCCATGTAAAGAATGAAAGTGGCAAAATGAGCAAGACAATAGGGTGACTTGATGTGGAAAAGAATACCATAATTAATTGTATTTACTATGATGATATGGCCAAATATGATGGAAGAAACTAAGGGGAAATGAATAATTTGAAAACAATTTTGGTAGCTTGTAAGAAACAGACTAAAGTGATAATAAGCGTGTCTTTAACCTTAAAAAGAAATTTGGTTGCAATTTTTTTTGCCTTTATCGCATAATCAAAATTCCTTTTGAAATTTAAGAATAAAATAAAATAAGCAACAGTCTAAAACCCATACCGGTGTTCAACCTTTATTTAGCTGACATTTGGCATAGCACTGAATTCCACCAAACATCCAGTATTTTGATAGCAGACACTTCAAGGCTAGCTACTAGTTTAATTCAGTGAGCAGCACCTCCCACATGACCTCCAGCCCTAACCCTGACCCCCCGCCAGCTGCCATCCTAACTGAGCTCTTGGGCCACTAATGAATTATTGCTGACTCATCATGGTCAGCGGTGAGTAATCAACTTGACACTTTAGGCTCATGACACATGACTGTGGTGCTTAAATAGTCATTTAGGCCCCACACTGTCCCGCACAGCTGGGACTCCGTGTGCGCTCAAGTTTAGGAAATAAATAAACCAGTCTGCTAAACCAAAAGCAGAGCTTTAAAATTCTGAATTCATTCTAGATGACTAAACTATAAATGCGTCCCTCCAGCTTACTCTTTCCTTTGCCAGGAGAGATGTATAAAATGAAGTGTATTATACTGAGGGTCAAATGAATACAGTAGTTAAGTGAATTCTGTTTTATTATTTGGCATGGGAGCAGTTTTGTATCCCAATCCTTAAGAATAACAACACACACAACAAATGTTGATTTTTAGTTAAAGAAAGAGATTATAAATCTAAAAGGATTGTGGACCTATAAATGAGATTTGGAGATAAGAAGACTGAGATCATTTTGTTTTGTATTCATAGAGACAAAACAGAGCAAAAGCCCACAGATGGGCACACATAAACACATGCACACACTTACACATCTCTTGCAATTCGGCCCTCATCAACATCCTTCTTGGAAAATCACTGCTGCTCTGAAAAGTCATTTCAGCCACAGTAGCAGCAGGCCCTTAAAGATTCATATTCCTATTTACTGTCTGCCTTTTCCTTTGTGCGTGCAGATACACACACATTCTCACCAAGCCGACCCAGCAGGGTTAGGTTCATGAATAAGGGAGGGAATTAGAGCAGACCTGGAGAAGTCAGATAGACAGATAGAGAGGTGGAGGAGAGAGCTATTAGATTGTATGAAAAACATCAGAGGGTAGGGGCAAATCTACGGTGGGGAGGCATAATCGGTAAACATCAACAGAAGAGGGAAAATCTAGAACAAGAGGGGAGCAGAAGATAAGATACAACTGAGAAAGGATGAAATAGAGTTGGAGAGGAAGATGAGAACATAAAGAGAAAGAAAAGATACATACAGAAGGAGGTGGCTAACATCTTTGCTCCTCATTTAATCGCTACTGTCAACACTGTGCTACATTTGTCTGTGTGTGCTTTTATGGATCTCTACATATAGTTCAACATACCAGGTACAATCGGTAAAACCTAAACATAAACCCCAACTCTGCAAACACATGGCAACAAAAGAGATTTATTAAATCAAATAATAATTTCATTACTAAACAAATAACGCTTTAAAGCAAGGAGCCAATGAGCGAATAATGCTGGCAGATATGAGGCAAGCAGCTACACCACCGCAATCGGAATATCATCGCACCATAAAATGACATTATGTACACTGAGGGGAAGGGGACAGAGGAGTGGAGGGGAGCTCAATGTTAATTTTCAAAACAAAGAAATAATGGCAAAAACAGTGATATGATGAAAACAGAAAAAAAGAAGAAAAAAAAGTCAGCAATAAGCAGAGTAAATATCCCTCAATCACCAGAAAGGCGGCAATCATCACAGTATGCTGCATTGCCAAGATTTTATAATATGTGTGCAGGCTGTGTGTGTCCCTCAGTGTGTATGTGTGAGTTTCATTGGGGAGAGACAGGCGAGAGGCCGTTACCCTGCACCCAGATAATAACCTGGTTTTATAATGTTGCATATCTATATTCAGGCCAATTCCCCCTGGGGGGAGCCGGAATAATAACGCTGGCCATTTTACCCCTCCTAGCGGACGGCCATTTTCTGCCCTGATTCTCAGCATGGACCTCTTCTCATTCCCAAGGTAGCACGTAATGGATGCTGCAATGAGATGGAGTGACATTGTGGTGTCTGAAATGTGAAAAGCCTATTTGCCAACCTGCCCTCCCTCAACAGGGTGGCTGGTGGAGATATGGGAGATGTTTATGCCTAATCCTCTTTGCGGTTTTATATGTTGTCATTTCTGATGATTGTCTATATTTCTGGTAAATTGGCAAATTTAGAAAATAGGTGCAAAATGGCAGTGAAAATTTCACACCTTTTTGTCCAAAACAAACGTCATCCCATAGTTGCTCTGAGCCATAATGTGCGATATTTCTATATCTAGATTGTGTTAAGTTTGCATGTGTATGATGAAAATGCAAACAAACAGTGTTTTATTGGAGTAAAAATTGAATAACTGTCCCAGCATGTGGCTACGATAGTTAAAGACACACTTCTTTTCAGGGCTGTGAATTTGTATCAGTCATAAAAGTTAAAAAAAGAGACAGGATAAGAGAGTGAGACAACCGGGGAGTAGTTTTTCATATATTGCAAGGTGCAATATATGACACTCACATGCAAACAGAGTTGTGAGTTGAGGAATGGAAGAGGTCTAAAATCCGGAGTGACTGTCACTCCATACTATTCTGGTGAAATACTGTCACCCTGACCCGTCAATTTCAATAAAACCACATACAAAGAAAGGTTAGGGTATATAGATTTCCCATTGTAGTCATGCACAGGACTGCACTGTGAGCTGCCCGTCATTTTCTGCTTCTGAACTGTAAATGCTACTCATATTCTCCATCCTATCCCTTACCTCTTCAATAATTCACAGACTGTAGCTTTCTCTGGCCTTTCAAACCTTTGAAATGTAACCTACATCCCACAAACACACCATTCTTGTTATCCCAATGATGACATGTGTTTATTCCAGCCCCTTGCTTGTTGAGCAGTGGGAGAAAAGGAAAGGGAAAGCCTCTGCTGTTCAAAGACTATTGATTGTTATTGACATGTTGATAGCAGATAAAAACAGAAGTGCATTTCAGGCATTTCCAGTCAAATATGTCTTGATATGTCACCTCTATTTGATTCACTTTTGATTTGTCCAGCAGCTGCCATTGAATAGAATTCCATCTCAGCCTGAAAAGCACTTGAATAACACAAGGAAACTTTTCACTCTAAGTGACAAGTGGATAATCTATCTTTGGAATGCTGTCACAGGAACTGCAAAACACTTAAGCCAATACTGCTGGTTTTTACACCCCCCCCCCCATTAATTTATCTTTGATTATCCAATCACCAGGGTTGTGGGGATAAGCGAGTGGAATAAACTAAATAATATTCACAAAAATGACAATTTCCCTGTAAAAAAAAGTTTGAAAACTTACAGGCAGCAAAAGCAAGTCTAGTCTGAGGCGGTTTTGTTGAGTGTAATAAATCAGTCCAACAGGGCTTGTGAAATGGAGGACAGTTGGAGAGTGCAGTAAAGGCAGTCAGAGAGAACAGCTCTGTCCAAGACAATCATATGATGTATCATTCATACTGTCAGTGTGGTGTCTCTCCTCCTCCCTCCCTCTCTCTGTCTCCATGTCTCAGTCTGTCTCTCACACTCTGGACTCATCTAGTCTCCTGTGGAGGCTATGATGAAGCCCAGCTCTCTCCATCACACACAGCTTCCCAGCTGCTCGGGGATTACACATTTCAATCATACATCCACACACATTGCCATTCAAATAGGCTCTTGGGCTGGATATTCCCCCGCACCAAAAAAGAAAGGCTGTTCTTGTCAATATGCAACTGGTTGTTGTAGATAATTACTGATGAAATTTAGTTTGCCCATTTTTCACATACAACTAAACTTCCAAGAGAGATCAAGGGCAAAATAACACTCCCGTCTTTTTCATCTCCTGAACTAGTTTAGAGGTATGTCTATTAATTTGCAGTCTCATTTTATTCATCTTGGACTCTGCAAGGTGGTTTTAAAAGAGTGAGTGCTGCCGCCGAATCATTTGACCTCTGTGATTTGCTAATGAATGCTGGGAGCAATCACCGTTTCCCAGAAAATGGACAAAAATGATCCCTCATCTGTGAACCTAATCACTTACTGCCATTACTGTGTGTACATGTGTGTGTGCAAGTGTGTGACAGTCTGTCTGATTACCATCCCTGAATGAAATAGTTGTTTGGAATGATCCCATTCCTGTGTGTGTCTGTGTGTGCGTGTGTGAAGGGGTGTTCGTCAAGGTGCTTGGCAGCTGAACAGAGACGTAGACCAAGAGAAAAAATGTGGGGGAAAAAAATGTAGATTATATGAAATGGAGGCAAAATAATGAGTGAGCACATAAAGGAACTGATAATCAAATTTCCCAATATGCCACAGTGTTGCAACTAGGGGTGTAAATCACAAGTTTGATCATGATACATTCTGTTGATTCATTGGATAATGATTTGATGTTTGCTGGTATAACAAACAATTTTGATTTGATTAGAATCAGGACCCAGTGATCGGTGTGAGATGGTAGCACATGCTAAAAAATGGACTGTGCACACTGATGACGACTAATTACTAAAGGTGACTAGCAAATGTTTGGATGTTTATTTCAGTTTGGAGCAATGCTATTAGATCTGTGTATTCTTACATGTCTACTTGCAACAAGTCATTTTCATCATTTCCCTAGAAGCAACTTGTTTGACAACCTCCCTAAACAATAGGCTATTAGAAAACGTGAGTTTGTAACTGCTACTCATATCAGACCCAACACCTACAGTTCCACCTCAAAGACCAAGTGAAGGCCCAAAGGCCCCAACATTGCAAAAGCAAACACCCCATTTACACTGTGTTGTCTTTGTTCATTTTATTGTTCTGTTCCCATATTGATTTTGTTCTTAATAAACTGTGTAGAGAGTTTGAGCCAAACGCACTTCAAAAGAACGTTATGTGTTTTTGAGGCTGTGTGCAGATCTGAATGTCGTAGTTTGCCCCTGAGTGGGTGCACTGTAGTCAGGCGGGGAGACACAGAAAGACATAAAGAAAGCAAAGGTCATGCTTAACATTGTGGGATGAACCGAGCTCCTTGAAATCTCATTTCCAGTGGGCAAATCTGATCAGTGCCTCACACGTGAGCACAGAACTGAAAAACTATCAGAAAAAAAAACGGACAAGAAGAAAGGGAGAAGTCACTGCTTATCCCAAGTTTTAATATGAGAGAGGAAAAAGAAGTCATTCAATAACTGACCTCATCTAAAAGAAATAGAACAATAAACAGGGGTCATCACCAAAACATTTCATTTCTTTAATTTCTATACTCACCCACCTCTCTACTCTCTCTGAAAACGTTTGTAGAAGAGCTGGGAAAAAAGTCATGCACAACTAGAAGTCCTGTGAACTAATTGAGCTCCCATGGTTATGCTTAGTTCTTTGCCAAGCACACAGTATGTCATTCACTCACACTCTTCAGTAAAGCTTAAACAGATGAATAAAAGCCTGAAGTTCAAGTAGAAAATAAAAAAAAGGATTAAAAGGAAGTGGAAGTTATTGAAGGTGTGATTCTATCCACTGTCAATACTGTTAGTGTTATCACCGTGACAATGAGAAGTAAGCTTTGGCAGAGCCGTCTTTTCTTTCTTTCACTTCTAACATCAGCACTATATAATCCCCATTTGTGGATCATGACATACCTGCATGTTCATATGTGTGTGTGTGTCTGTAAGTGTGTGTGAGATGATTGCATGTTTCCTCCAGACTCTTTCTACCTGTGTGTAAATCTTTTGTGAGTACATGTTTGTGCATGAGTGTGTTCATCAGTAAGTGAGTGATGATTGCATGTTTCTTTCGGGTGCATCTGAAAGTGTGTATGTGTGTGTGTCCAGACAGGGTCACCTTGCATCCATCACTTAGCGTTTAGAGACCCCCTACAAGGATAAAAATCATCCTCTGAACTTAATCCAGGCTTATATCCTCTTCATCTCCTTACTCAAGAAAAAATGTGCACACCCAACCCAACCTAACCCCCCCACACACACACACACACAGATGAACCTCGAAAACCTGAGAAGTGAGATCTGCAGAGAGCAGCTACTCTAAGAATAATAAGCTAAACAGCTGAGTCTTTAGCTTTGTCAACTCATAGAAATCAATCTGTGTATTCCTCCAACACAACACTCCATAAAGCTTCATTAATCGCGATTAATGCTTCAGCTGAACTAACTGTTATATGGCAATGTATACAGTTATCTGGATTTGATTCGTTTTTTGCTCTATTTATTTTGCAGCAGGCTTGCCTGGGAAGTTATTGAAGGTTTTCTTTATGCCCTTTTTTAGGATTTTTTCCAAAAAACAAATTTGTATTTGCTTTTAAACCAAGCAACCAGGAAAACTTAGCAGCTTTAGTAAAGGAAATTAATCTAAAGATGATCAAAATCTATTGTTAGTTAAGACTATTGATTGTGGTTACAGCAGCCTACAGGTTAAAAAGTCAGAAATAATAAAGGGATTTTCCACTTCACTGTGTGGGATGGTTGCACAAAGTGGAACAAAAGTGCTCCTTTGTGCAACCACATAAACTCACCCTGTAAAAGATTTTTAAGGGATGTTTTTGGGTGAGAATCAAGTACACATTCCAGGATGGGAAGGGCTTGGCAACTTGAAATCACATTGCAGTTTGCTGTGGTGCATGATGGGTCTAAGGTGCCAATGCTGGTATTGGCGTTGACTGTGGTACACCAACTTAAGAGTTTATCTTTCTCTTTTTGCATGGAGCTTATATGATTTGCATAAAAACTTTACCAGCAGAGGAGGCTGTGTCTAATTTAAAAGAGAGATTTACTTTTGACTCTGAACCAGTACAGTGGCTGATCCATTCATTTAGCCTTGGTGGATATATATGATTTCTGACCGCTGTTGGAAGAAAAAACAACTATATATATATATATATATATATATGTATATATATATATATATATACATACACACTTTTTTTTTCTTCCAAAGAAAAATGAGTGGAAGTT
>JBBBVU010000019.1:16454149-16480999 GCA_037177055.1 Atherinosoma microstoma
TATATATATATATATATGTATATATATATATAGATATACATACACACTTTTGTTTTCTTCCAAAGAAAAATGAGTGGAAGTTAAGGGTCTGGGTCACATCTGATTTGTGGAATTTTCTAAGGGTTTGTGTTTCAAGCCAATTTTTTTTTTCTTTCTTCAAAGGCAGCACTTCCTCATGTCAGGTAAGAGTTTGCAGTGGGGAGCTCCTTTCAAACTTTTGTGGCCTGTGTTCACATCCCGAGAGATTCCTGCTGTGGAACGGCTATACTGGAAAGCTGGCCCAAAGGAGCACTTAACTCCCAACAGCCCCAGTGACACACAATTGCCAGCAGTAGAGGACTGTGGTTTTACAGGGCAGCTCCCAGGTGTGATGGCACAACTGTGAAACAGCATACAATGGAAAACAGCATGCAGACTCAGCATTACCTTCCTGTGCATATGTCTTATTTTTTCAAAAAGGACAAAACAAGCATTAAGAAGATAGTTTTCAGAATTTTGGTCTTTTATATGAAGCAGCGTGTACTGAAACAGACAGACATGATATTCCACCTTGATTTAATCTGAAAAATGAATTAATCTGGTTGCTGTAAGAAACAAAATAGTAATCAGACAATGAGCTGGGTGCCAGACACACCATTGATTTCAAACTCTCTCTCTAAGCGGCCTCAGAGGCGCAAAGCATATCCACCTTATGATATTGACCCTATCTCTAACAAATATGCTTATATTTATATCGCCTTCCTGACTGAGACAATGTACAGCCTCTCTTTGGATGGATATTGGATCATACACACATGCTTACCTCCAAATTCAATATTAATTCTCTTGCACTTGTGCTTTATCTGTGGAGCAAATATTTATGTCCTGTTTGGCACCAAGCAAAAGAAAAAAAAATCTCAAAACTAAATCGCCTTGCGTCAAAAATCAATGATAAAATGGGGGCACGAGCTCTGTTTTCTAGGTCACATTTGAATATTTCTTTCAGAGGTATTGATTTGTTTTGTGTGACCTACCCAAGCCCATTCTTTGTAATTAAAAGCGAGAAAGTGGGGCTGTGGTCTGGGGCCATCTGTGTCGTGTGGCAATCCTAACTGGTGTGTATGTGTGTAAACATTAGTGTGTTCCTGTGTGGCTAATGAATGAGAGGTAGTCATAATGAAGAGAAGGTGGACCTGAACCCTAAGGAAGATTTATACTGTGTATCGATGTGTGTGTGTTTAGTTGGATGGTGTGAAAGTGTAAGAATTTGTGCTTATTTGTTGTAGTGAGGTAGATTAATTTTGGTATTGAATGCACCCCACAGGTATAACTCTTTATTCCCAAACCAGAAGCTTTACGATCAAACATTCAGATCACAAAGGCAACAGGATGGTTTGGGTGATTCATCGTTCATGAGTATCTGTCTCTGTGTATGTAAAGAAAGGAAAAAGTGAAAAGCATCCTAGATCAAAAAGTCAATTTATTTGTGTAAACAGGTTCATTGTAACACAAGCCAATATGTTTTATTAGATCCTCAAGTCTCGTCTCTAAAATTTCATATAACCCTGCAACCATGTGGTTGCATTGACTGTGTTAATGAATTCTGCCTACAGGAAGCAGAACATTCCAATACTGCTTTCTACGTTTGCTTTGGTGGGAAGAGCAGCACCTAAATTTCATCAATGAGCACAAACAGCATGTGCAGTTAGAAAGCATCTTGAGGTAAATAATGCATTTCCATGCAAAAAATATAAAGGAGCTATGAAACCATTATTTCAACTGATTGTAATATAATTTCCCAGCAGGTGAGCTTCATTTGGAAAATCTATTTATATGCCATTAAGTGACTTTTTGTTTCTGTCCTTAACAGTAAATGCAACATGGCATCTGTTTGTGTAGCCTCCTTTAGTGTAGGTCTCATGTCCCTCTGTCCTTTAGCCCTGGTGTCATCTTCCTCCCCTGTCTCAGAGCCATCCCAGCCTGTTTGAAGTGGCTATTAGCCAGAAATCAAAGCCTCCCATCAAGCCCATCTCAGCCCTGTGCCCTTTTAGAATATTCACCAACGGTCTCCTGGCCTTTTGTGAGCCCCCTGGAATAAAAATAATCAAAATCAGAATGGACCTTCATGTGCAATAATACTCTGTCTACTCTTATGGCCTCCACTGTCAATGCTATTTATAATTCATGCACCCATACTGATGGGTCCAGGGCACATTCAAGAGGTCCGCTTCTCACTGTTCCAGCACTGTTCATCAATAGCTGCCAGCCAGGTAGGGGACTTTATTATTGAACAGTGGCCATGCTAGTTTGATGGAGACACTGTTCTATAATTATCAAAACTTCAAAAAACTTTACACTCTCTCTCCATCTCTGCAACTCCCTCCCTCTGTTTGAAATGGCCTCCCTCTTCCTCTCTTCTGTGTTGTTAATTTAAACACCGGTGGTTTCATCCCTCCCTATAGGTGTCTGTTTTACAATAAAAGGTCATCCTCATTTGTCCGCAGCCACAAAAGGGACCACCGTCGGGGCTGAGGTCAGACAATCAGACAGACAAATAGAAAGACGGACGGACAGAGCGATGGCTGGCGCTACAGGCAGGCACTCGGGATACAGGAGCGAGGGGAAGGGAAAGCCAGATAAGAAACTAAGATAGATGGAGAGACGGTGAAGGAGAGATAGGGAGAGGTAGAAGGAGTGAGTGAGAGATGGGAAAGATGGAGGGAGTGGTAGTGGCTGGTGATGGGGTTGGTGGGCGAGAGCGAGGACAGATAACTAATCATGCCATCACCTTTAGTCTTCTTCCTCCTCTCTACTCCTTCTTCACCTCCTCTCTGCTCCTCTGCGGGGATGATTGACGAGGGCACGGTGGACTGAGGTTGTCCTGGTCCCCAGATTAGAAAGCCCTCAAACAAATGAAGCCTGGAAATGCTGCCCTAGGGAGCTGGGAGCCATGGGTAGACAGACAGGACACACAGTTTGGCTTAAAGAGACATGAAGATAAGGGATGCGAGAACCAGAGAGGAAGGAAAAGAGAAGGGAAATGACAGGTTTCTTAGGTTCTAAGGTTGTAAAATATAAGGCAAGACTGGGGCTGGAGTAAAAGAAAGCAAATAAGTTTAAGACAAGTTTAAGGTTCGAACAAAGAGTGAGTAAGAAAAACAGAAAGGTAGAAAAGAGTGCAAGACACAGAGACAATTATATGTGTAAGGTGAGTGAAAGGAGAAAGCGTGAAGTCACTATAATTAGGTTACCCGCAGAGAGGGACAAAATGAGAGCTTGAGCAAGGAAAAGAGTGATGGAGGAGAAGGAAGGAGAGATGATAGCCAAAGAAAAAAAAAGGACTCTTGACCATTACTTTAAGCACCTGTTCCCGTCTTTCTAAGATTACCAACTGCAGATTGTTTCCCTTATGCTCCTCAGCAGATCTGATATGGTACATTTATCAAAAACTGAGCATCATCCTGCTCCCTCTGCACACACACAACATACACCCTGCAGCCCTCCTCTTGCACTTCTTGAAAAACGATCACCCTCAACCGAAGACCTATTGTTTAAGATTCAAACATTAGTGAAAAAAGGATTTTTTAAAAAAGAGGTGATATATGACCAGATATTAAGAAAAAGTTTGATTTTATAGATGTCACGTGACCTTAGCATGAGTGACCTCCATTTTCCCAAATGGCGCAGGTCCAGGGTTTTAATGGAGTCTCCGTGAGCCATATATCAGCGCAGCTTGTCTCGTAAAGCTCTGCTCAGGCCGACCTCACAAACCACCTCCACCTTTATCGTGACACATAGGGAGGTTTTCACGAGCAGAAAATAGATGTATTAACAGGGAATGATTTTAATATAGTCAGTGGGAGAAAAAAGAAAGAACGAAGAAGCCGTTGGAGGTTTCACCTGTTTTTCTGCGTGCTATGTAATCTTTTTTTCTTTTCTTTTTTATTGTCAACAGTTCTCTCTCCATCCTTCTTCCTCCATTCCTCCTGCTCTATCTCAACCTCTGTTTCCTCCCTCTCTCCCACCTCTTCTTCCTATGCCTGTTGAGTGTCACAGTGTTACAGCCAGCCAACATGACACTTTTTAAAGTTTTGTGAGGAGGCTGACAGAGCGCAGAGGAGATTAACCTAGCCCCCTGCCATGCCACCTGTCTTTATTCTCTCTTTCTGTGGTGAAAAACAATGCTGAAGACAACATATGGTGGCTGTACAGGTATTAACAACAGAGGAGTAAAGATATTTCAAATATTTTATCAAGCTGATGAGTTAATGAAGGAAAAAAAGCAAATTCATGAAGATGGGAAGTATTGTCATTGAGAAAACAATTCACAGGAAACATAAACACTCCTTAAGATGAAGTGAAGCAAAAGTCTGCACTACTTTTCAGAGTTTGAGTTAAGAATTAATAAATATGGTGCTGATAAGCTTTAAAGAGACTGCAGACGGTTCTTATTGGTATTTGCTTGAAGCACCAACTGTAGGTAGAGTTTTCATCTGCACCGCTCAGTATCAAAGAGTCTGCTCCCTGCAGTTTACATTTGTAGCTTTGAACACTTCTAAAAAAGAAAAAGAAAAACATGATATGTAATCTAATTTTTCTTTGCATTGCACCGTAACGGACCTGAGCACAGGGAAATATTTGATAACAGAACATGAGCATGAATACAAATCAAGGAAGTTATAGAGGAATAAAGGCTGCGGAGCAGAAGCTGCTGCGGCGCATTGTATCTGAAGTAAATAGTGAATGACTAGTAAGGCGGTGTTTAAAACACACACTGCCCCCAGTCAGAGCCTGCTCTTCATCAGTCAGAAAAGCAGAAATGAGAAATGCATCTGAGCGACGCTTTAAAAGGCAAAGTTCAGTAATTGGGAATGACAGACACACACAAAGCATCCATCACTCATGACCTTTCCATTTCTACCGCTCTCCCTCTCATTTCCTTCTTCTGTCTCTCCATTCAGGACAAGGACAAAAAAAGCAAAAGAGGAACAGAAAAGCACATCTTTGCATTTAATTGGTCTTTCAAAGCTGCATTGTGATGTCATTAGCCTGAAATCATCTTGAAATTTTGTGTTTGTAATTTGGACAAAAATATATAAATGTGTATTCTTGCACTGTCCTGCAGCGGTTTTATGAGGCCCATCTGAAATGTTTGTATTTCCTGCAGGTGTATTAACATTTTGTATTTTTTAAAACAAACAAAAGAAAAATAAATGGAGAACAAAGACAAAGTAGACATTTTGTCACACTATACTGGGCTTGAATTTTGAGGAAAAACAGGTTCATGGAAAGTTAACTTGTTCATTTTTTATTACTTACTTTCTTTTTTTTCTGTCAGCCTTATTATATTTCTTTCATTTCTTCTTCTTTCAACTGTGGTAAAATGACCAGGCCGTGCACAAGAAACATTTCTTACCCCGGGTCTTTTTTCGACGTAGACACACGCGCGTGCGCTTGCAGGCGCACAACATTTCACATCTGGACTTGTGTTTAATTTTACGTCAAAGTCCGGACAGGAAGCACCTGTCTAGATGAAATCCTGCGAGCAAGAGAAACAGACAGAGAGCAAAAGAAAAAACTGGAATGAAAAAAAGGGGGGAAAAATACACGGAGAAAAGAAAAACATTAATCCATCTGTTGTGGAAATGTGTGTCACAGTCATCACATTAAAAGCAACATCAACAAACAGAGCGAAACTCAAATTGGTTTGGAAAAGGCAAGTCATCTGAAATTAACACAAATTTCATCCCATCTAGATGTGATCGTGTCTGTGTGTGTGTGGAGGACTGAATGCAGGTCATTCTCTTTTCTCTAAGGCCCGGGGGGTGGGGGGGCTGCTCGCTACAGATCTGCAATTACAGAGAGGTAAAACTTCCACATGTGGGATTATTCTTCCCGTCACATTAGCAGATTAAAAGATCACTGTCTGGATAGAGTCACACACCTGTCACAGAGGAGGCCCAGTTATATTCAGGATTCAATTACTCAATTAATGACAGGATGTTTGTCAGAACAACTAATGATTGTTTTTAATTGGATATAAATATATCAATAACTCTAACTCTAAAGTCAATAAATATATTTGAAAATATAAGTTAAGTAAGTATATCAGCAGCACGTCAATACGTAGGGAGTCTTATCCTCTGTGACTGGGATCCTCAGATGTTAACGCAACAACATATTTGATCTCGTGTAAGATCTGGAGGAAAGGCTACATTTAAAAAAGTTTACCTCTGCAATGGGAGAGGTGCAACTCTGTATTTGCTGAAGACTTTGATGATGTTGGTCTTCAAAAGTTAAAACTACATGAAGGGAAGAAAAAAAAAAGAAAAAGAACTGACATTTTCTCAAGGATCCAAAGTCAAAACCATTCAAAAGGTGACATTTTCAAGGTGAACGCGAGCGACTCAAGCTTTGCTTGCTTCTGTGTATCAGTTGAAAATTTGAAACTTTGTTTTCATTAAGTAAAAGGCAGGGTCCTCTAACTTTAATTGTTGCACCCCTAATTGTTTTCTCTTTCAACTCTGGAAACAAAAAGCATTCTCTGTAATGTCTCTTTACGGTTTTCAAAATATAACCTCCAAGGCAATTTCCTCTCTTTGTAAAAATATATACATTCTGAACCTCAAATTCAAGAATCATTCTTAATTTTTTCCATTTTTAAAGACTTTTAATACTTTATCCTTAATAATTCCTGCAGTCTCTTCAGAAATATTTGATCTTTAATCAATGAAGTGACTCCTTTGCTGTTTCAGATTGAGCTCAGTGACACATACAGTTACTGACATCTAAAATGACTAACAAGTAGTTCAACAAAGTTCACAAACTCTTGCAGTTTTCTCAGATATGCGACATAACCTGATGTTTTTGCAGCAATGTCAGAACACATCTATTAATTGACATGATCAGAGCTGTGTTTGCGCTGCGGGTAATTTTCCCATCGCAGGTGAAGACGGCAGCTGTAGGTCACATATAACCCTGTTCCACTTCAATGTTCAGTCCTCCCCTACGAGGTTTAGGTGTGCCAAAGTGTGTTAAGCTCAACACATGTACTCCAGGTGACATCAGGCAGCTGCTACCTTAGGTTAGAAGTTCTCAAAGGTTGAAAGGTTGATGCTGCATCCATTCATCTGTCCACAATCTTTTGTGTTTTGTGCTGTTATTTAAACTGGACATTAATAATAAAGTTTCTTTTTCTTTTTTTCCAAAGGAAAAAGTTTTATTACTTTTAATTAAAAGTTTGGTATTAAATTTGTCTTTTGTACTGTGGTCTCAATGTCCGCCTGTAAGACACAGATACCAATGGAGTTACTAGTTTGTGAAAACTGGCTGTAGATACTTTTAGTTTAACTATGACGGATGGGAGTGGAAATAAATGTCATCAGTTAACACACAATATTAGAATCATATCAACAGCATGAAGGCCGATCTTTGCATTAGATAAAATTAATTTCCACATTTATTCCACAACAGATTAATCAACATTTTGTCAAATAGATCTGATACTCAGCTAGTGAATAAATTCAAGCTAGTTTAAAAAGAGAAGCTAAATTTGAAGGAATCATTAAGATAAGGGGGAAAAAAACTGAAATGATTAATATTTGAAATTAAATCTAGTCTGACTTCTCTGTGAGCCTGTCATTCAATAACTCTGCTCACCTGTCTCAATATCAGACAATGACATCTTTTTTTAGGCTAAATCTTTAAACCAAAATGGCGTTAGCACAAGTAAAAAGGAAAACCATGACAGCTTTTAAAAGTGAACCTATGCCCTAAACTCATAATACATTGTCTCTTGTGTTTCTGTTGCACTCTGCGAGATAAAGTTTGCTCTTATTCATGAATACAGGACTGATTTAGAAAATGTGACCTCAGGGGCCAAGTAAGCTCTTTGTTGATTCACAACTAAAACTCTGCTCATGATGGCATAAATGTGCACATACAGTCTTTTGTCAGGATGAGAAAGCTCCGTGTATATAAGGTCATATATTCTAACTCTCTATTTTGAAGATGTCACAAGAAAATGAAGATTTCCAATGTGTGGAGAACATTGTGAGAAGGTCTGATATAGACCAGTCTTTAAGGTTTTACTAAACAGAGCAGTTTTCAATGCTCCAACTATTGCAACATATCTTAACAACCTGACCTAAACAAAGGGGCGAGTGTGCACGAACCTACTTCCAGTATAAGTGTAAAAAAACACTGATCCAGATGGAGGACAAGCTCAGGGCTCCTGGATGACAGTTCTGCAAGTGTCTTTACTTCACAACCACTATAGCAGCCTCCTGTTATGGACTTTGGAACTTCCTAAAAATGGAAATAGGACTATATGCATATTTCTCAAAAAAAGGGACTCTTTTAAAATAAGTTAAATATTTAGATAAAATGTTTCTCTGTACTTTATCTAGAATGTGGAAATGTCACACAAATGGCTCTGTGCTCTCATAAAAAATGGATACACAAACACAGTATTAGGCATTTAATTATATAGCCTACAGAGTTGCAACACAGAGTGGCAGTAACGACTATGGTCAGTTCCCTCTTTCTTCCTTGCCTCCTCCCTTTTTCCTTCCTTCCTTTCGTCTCCTTCAAGGTCAATCGTCAGAGTGAGGCTGCATGTCAGTGCTGCTTTGTCTATTCAGATAAAATTGCTGCATTCATCGTATGTCAGATAAACCTCAAAAAAGAAAGAGAGGAGGGTAGTCAGGGAGGGAGGGGAAGGATGGAAGAAAGGTGGTGGGGGAAAAAAAGAAACAACACCCCTATCGTGGCATCCTCCTGCCTGGCCTGTTTTTATCTGTCCGTGACAAATTCAAGCATTCAGTCTCTCCTCTCCTCTTTCCTCCACATTTTCTCTTCACCTTATCTACTGTCTCAGCACTGCATCACTTGCCATTTTAGAATAATGTCCTCCCATGTCTATAATGACATTGCCTTTGTGCCTCAGATTACCTTGGGGTTTTCAGTCCCCTCCACACCCCCACCCACACTTGCACCCAAACACACAAGGATGCAGGAATAAAGATGCAATTGCACACACATAGACACACAAGCATGCAAGTGTCAAAGAAAATGTGTCCACAAACCTTGAAAGACACCAGCTGAATAAAAGTACATTATTAGAGAGTGCTTTTTCCCCCTGTTTTTTATTGATCTATTTATTTTATTTATCGATTTACGCATTTATTTTTAAATAAAAACCAGCACTGTTGAATGATAATGTTTACTTTCATTACTCACTCAGGATGTCAGGGTTGGAGTTTGGTTATGTGATAAAAAACGTGAGGTTTTTTGGAAAAATGCACCAAATTGTGAATGTTTTGGGGCTGACCGGCTACTGCTTATTTTTACCCACTGAATTCTATAATAACTGAATCAGAAACATGAATGTGCTTTACTTCATATGCATGATGAAATCAAATAGCTTCGAGTCAATTTTACACAAGATTAGGTCTCTGACTGATAACCATTATATGACTGAGGGGATATTTTCCATCTTTCAGGTGAATACTTGCCACTAAGGAATTTGTATCATCAATTAATCCAAGTTGTGTTTCATCAGCTATCAAAACCAACAAGCTAACATTTCAAAATGATGTCCCTGATACTTGCTGCACATATTTTACAGAAGATGTTCTTCCTGCCCATTTTCTCCAATAAAGAACTCATTTCCCTTCAGGTGTCATTAGACATGAAGCAAGTCTCCAGCTTGTATTATTTCTGTGCTCTGATGAGCTCCTTAAACTGTGGCAGGCCCTTCACTCCCCTGCCTGGCCATGCCTCTTAATGAGATGGTAATCAGCCAGTCATCAGCAAAGGGACCTTGCTGGAAACATAATGAGAACATTAGGCTGGATAGTGAAAGGACCCCCTGCCAGGTGGAGGATCAATGGTCTGGCCTGATGAAAGGTGGATGATGCAGCTGATGGAAGAGAAAAAGGGAGGGACAGAGAGGCAGAGTGTTGTGGTGCTGATTGAACAACACGTTATCTACTGTACCCAGTCCTTTGACTCACAGAAGTCACACAGATCAAACAGAGAAATGATTACTGTTTTTGTGTTTGCTGTTATCATGCCATTTATTAATCCCTTGTCAAACCTTTTTATATAGTCTGTTTGCTGAACTAATGCATGCAAACTGGTTTTCAGTCTAAAAAAAAAAATGACTTGGTATTTTAGACAGCATATTTAGATCCCATAATAAGACAACTGATGATTGAAATTTAAATTCAGGGGCTACTTATCAGCAAATTATGACAAAACGAACCTTCAACCTAAACGAGATTTTCTGTTCTGGTGGTTTGTAGGGCTTTCCTCATTTCGTCAATGCTGCTCTTAGAAGATATGTGAGGGGAGCATGGCTTCATAACACCCATTAGCATTTTCTGCACACAGTTAGTTTCTCTACACTTAGTACTTTAAGGTATATAGAAAATATCGGACAGCTTTACTATGGTTTGTGTCCATAATGAAAGGGAGTAAATAATAATGCCTCACTTCACTACACACTCCACAAGACTTGCTGCTTGGTTATTTGTCTTTTTCAAAGGATTATGGGAAGACACCATCTAAAATACTTGCTCTGAATGTCTTATTTCAATGAAAGTTAATACAAGAAACAAAAGATCATATTCCTTCCAGAGTCAGATTATGTTTAAAATATTTTCAACCCAATAGTTCAAATTTCCTACTTCTAATAGAATGAATCAGCTGGAGAAAATGCACGATAGCCACAGAAGCTTTGTAGGTTCTGCTTTATTAATGAATACGTATGAAGGACAGCAATGTGGTGCTGTGGTTAACACCATCGCTTCACAGCAAGGAGGTTTCTGCTTCTAATAATGGTTTTACGTTTCCCATGAGCCTGAAGGGATTTCACTAGGTACTCCGGTTCTTCTCACACAATCCACAGATTAGATCAATTGTTTACTCTAATTCATGATAAGTAACTGTTGTCTGTCTCTGTGTAATCTGTCCATGCTGTACAGTTAGGCTCCAGGCCATCATGACCAACAAGAGGACAAAAAGTACAGAAAATGAGTGGATGAGTAAATGTCAGGTTAAAGCCATAACCCACCTTTCTTAAAGGCATTAGTTTCTAAATGTAATTACTTTATCTGACTGAGAACATACACTGTTTGTCTTATAGGTTATTGTTAAAAGGTATTACAGAAAATGAGACAGAAAAATAACTGGACAAGTTGTGGCATAACACAAATGAACTTATTTCATGTAAACAGAGTAGTTTAATAAATATCAAAGGTTTTGGATTAGGAGGAAGAACATTAATAAAACAAAATGCAACGTATGCTTAACTTACAAATATTAACATAACATAAATAAAATATAAAAATATGGCTTTAAAGTAGTTTTTATTTGGTAATGGCAAAGACAGAATAGCTATCTGGAAGCATCATAAATGGCATTATAAGAAAAAACAAACATTCAAAAGTTATCAAGAAAGATCCTGAAACAAAAATATTTCAAATAAGAATGTGGCACTAAAAACAAACAAATAATAAGAAAAAAAAAAACACTTCAGTGAAGGAAGTCTTTGAAAGGTAGAAGTGCAATGTGGAAAAGTAAAAAATAAATCAAAAGAGCTTCACACCAACCATAAGCAGAATGGTGGTTTCAGACCTTAACATACACAAGCTACACTACAAACTAAGGTAAGTAATGTAACTAATAATGATCAGTCAGACGGTTCTTCACCTCTGCTGTAACAACAGTACAGGTGTTCATTCTTGCTTACAGCAATAGCCCTAAACAATGTTTATAATAACTAATGGCCATTAATTGCTATATGTAATGAATTAATACAATTTCCCTTTCAGGATTAATGAAGTATCATTCAATCAAATCAATTAAATACTAAAGTACGCCAAAAAATATTTTATATAACTCAATAAGTGATTGACAGCTTGTCAGGAATAATGTATACTGTCAGAGGAAACCAAAACAGGGAACCTTAAGAGTCCAGTGCATCATTTGGTTTATTTATGATTCTCTTCAGACAATAAATAAGGGCAAAGACTAATACTAGTTAAATGTTAAGATAGGTAGGATGAGGTATATAGTTAAACGCTCAAACAATGGGAAATGTTTTGAGGAGGTAATGGCAGCAGCAAACATCCCAAGCTATCAAAGAAATAAAAACAAATAAAATGAAAATCTAGTAAACCCAACTGGTCAAATACAATATATTTCCATTGATACATATTTGGATATCAAACTTGATGAGAGATGCAGGCTTTCTAAAGCAGTGGAAGCATTTAAAAAAAGAAAGAGAGAGAGAGACAAAACATAAGGGAAAAAGCAGACTTTCAATACATGTGATTTATTTTAGTCATTTTCAGTTATTAGAACAATCCAGTCACATGAACATACAAACCCCCACCATGCTGTGCTTAATGAAAGCGGCTGGGGCGATTCAGATGTGGAGGATGAACTCTTCCACCCAAACTTCCCTTTCCCATATAAACCATTTGGTAATCCTTTATGGATTCCACATATGTATACTTATTTATGTTCACTCTGTCTTCTATCATCAGTATGAAACGCAGTCCCTGCTGAATCCGGCCATAAAACTGACTGGAGTCACGTTAATTGTCAGAGACAGACACGGTTCTGATCATAAATGCTGTGCTACGTACTGCTGCTTTAAATCACAGACAAATCTTGCCCCCACCCCCTGCTCTTCCACAGTGATTTGGTCTCAATTTGTAATAAAAAGCCTGACAGAGAAAGCACTGCCAGTGCTTGTGATAGACTTCGTTTTTGTGTTTTGCATTTTTTTTTCACCTTTTCTCCCGTTGCAGTGACTGACTTTTAATCTAATAAACATTGCATGAGCCCACTGACCAGAACAAAGGGGGAAGAAAAGAAACTTCTCTCTGAACATCTATCAGATCACTCTTGTTAAAAAAAGGGGGGGCTTTAGAGGGTGTTCCTTAATAGGAATGGGGTAAGATATAAGGTTTCCTGCCAAGATCGTAAAATTACTGAAGAATAAAAGCCATTCATTTCACATGACATCATTTTCTGAGGATGTGAGCTTCAGCAGCTTAAACAAAAAGGACAAAATGTTTTCCTCATTGACTTCAGTGCTGCTGTTGTCTGACAAGACACACAACATGGCAGAACAAAGGAGTGGGATTAGCCTCTTTGATATTGTACATAGCTTTTCCACCATGCAATAAAAATGTAATATACTTAACAACCCAACTGTCTAGCTACATAGTTTATATATATGATCCAACAGTGAAGGACTCTGCTTGAGGCAGATTTGAATGGATTTCTTGCTTGTAAGACGTGGGCACAGTAAAAGTTAACAGGAGCCTCACAGTGACCCTAGTGGTGAAATCACAAAGCAACAGCTTACACAACAGGGATGATAAATAGGTGCTCATCACCCTATGAACAGCCTCCGTATACTGCAGTACATCTCCTGTTAAATACCTGCACTTAAAACATTTCATCTTATGTATGCTGCCTGCTAATTTACAGTCGGGCGCTCCAGAATCACAACCATGATGTGTTTGCATGGCTGTCAGTCACTCACTACGGGACTGAGTCAAACCAGTCCTGTATACTTGACACAAATGATACGGCGCCGGAGCATGCTCCAGGGGGTACTAATGGTTGGTCTGAGTAGTTCTCAGCCACAATGTCACAGAAAACACATCATTTCCAACCTGCTCCTCTTCAAACCCATATTACACTCCAAGAGATATACATTTACTAATGGGATATGCATCAGCTTACAGAGGTGGACGAGCTACATATGATGTATATCTGCTATCAACAATGATTCTACACATGTGGGAGAGAAGGGGGGAGGGGTTAGTGTCTGTTAAATATAAATCAACAGTGTATTCAGCAATATGTGTTGTAAATTACTCCCAGCATGTTCACTCTGCAGTGTAAGGTGTCTTAAAGGACAGAGAGCCTTTAATAATAAGCAGAGCCAATAAGGGACGTCAGATTCATTATGTATTAGCATATCTACTTAAAACAAACAAGGATGTTACATTCAAAACACAGCTAGACGTTATTAGCAAAGTATAAAAGAATAATTTCATTTTTCTCCCTTTCCCAGAGAAATGTGACACATCATCTGAAGCTGTATTGCGTTGCCCGGGGTGAAGGCCCTGCACAGTAGATGGACCGCTGTAATTTCTCATCTATCAAATTATGGTTTATTGTTCAGCACAGTAACCTCAGGCTACGCACAACTCTGTGCACTGACAGTTATGAAACATTATATTTCCACTGTCATTGTCCAGGCCCAAGACTAAGCTTAAAAAACAAAAAAAAAGAAAGAAAGAAAACAGAAAGAAATAAAAATTCCAAAGTTATATTAACACACATCATGTCAACATCCATCTTGAGCAGAAGTTTGATCATAGCCGTTCAAGCCACTGTTGCTATTTGTGGGGTGTGTAACCTCATTAGGTTACTCAAATTGCCATTAGCCACTACTATATAAGCTTGTTTATTATTGCCATGGTAATGATTTTTCTGGCAAATGAAATTTGTTGGCAGGAAATTGTGTTTAATGCTGCTCTAATGAGTCTGCTGTAAATTAGCTGGCATTCTGGCGTGGATGACTAAAAGGCCTTTAAGTAACCTTTGGTCTGTTGAAGGTAATTTGATAGTGCCACTGATGATTCACTTAGCCAGACTAAAAGCTATAGTCTTGCATCTGAAGGAGGACATGTGAAACTACTATCGCTCTTAAACTAGAAGAGAATGTGAATTTAATCAAATCGGCTTGCCGTTGGATGACTTTAAGACAATGAACATGAACTCCTCACTGGAGTCAACCCAATTTGCTGTTTTTGTCACCAAGGTCAAGATTCTGCCTCGTGTGCATCTCACAGCTGAGCTGGTTGTCAGTCTTAAGAGAGATATCATCTACTATAGACGGTGACCACATGCTGTGCTCACAAAAAAACTCATACAGCCGTTTCATCGTGTCCTTTACTTTCACACTTTGATTCTTATTATCCTTCAGTCAAGGTGAGAGCTCAGGCAGACTTTTGTGATAATTTTTGTTGGTTTGTCAACAATAAAATGCATCAAGTATCCTGCTGAATTTGATGAGACTTTGGTGGAGAGGCAGTGTGACAGGCATGGGTAGAAAAGATTAAACTGAGGTGCAGCTCCAGATCACTTACTTTAAAACTACAAAAGGGAGAAAATGGCCTCAGCGGAGGAAACTCAATTTTCATTTATTGTTTCACACACAATCCTTACTTTCCAATAAACAGAGTCTTACAATAAGCAGAAGTGTGAGTTGTAACAGACATTATGTACAAGATTCTGAAAGATTTCTTTTCAAATATCCTTGAACAATGAACTTTACAAATAACACTTTTAAATAAACTTTTATGCTTATAAAATTGTTTTTATTATTAAGTTCTACAAAAATTATGTAATATACCACAAATACAAGTAACAAATAAAGTAATGTCTTAGAAATACAGCAAAAAAACAAAAACAAAAATGTAGAATCAGTACTTCTTTTCGTACCATGAACACTTCTATCTCTTCAGACGAAATAGTAAATTCTTACTGATGAATCAAAACTCTTCCTAAAGTGACAGAGCGTTGTGTGAGTTTGTGTTTTTGTTTATCAGCCAGAGTCAGAGTCAGAGTTCTTGGCTTTTTATCTGCAGTGAAAACAGAGCTTCCTGATACATTTGTGTAAGCAAAAAGATGTGTTTGTGTATGTCTTCACACACATTATTGGCACCCCTGCAGGTCTGTGGAAGCACACATGGGTATTTCATGTGGAAGTTACCATGCTTTGTCACAAGCTCAGCAGCCACACCCCCTGGCATATTCCCCTGAGATCTGATACAAGGCACGTGTGTGTGTGTGTGTGTGTGGAGGATTGCTGTGTGCCTTGAGTTTTTAATGGCATGACATTCCCTCTTAACGCAGGTGGCCCCTCAATCTGTAAAGCCTTCCTCCTTAGAATGTGTTTAGTACCACCCCTGCCGCGTCCCCATCTAACCTCTCATTTTCCTGCACCTCCCATTGCACCTCGCCCACCCATGTTGCCCCTCCTCCCCCCTGCAACACGTGCCCCCTTTTAGTGCCAACATGCCCTTGTCCTCCATCTCCATCCTCTCCCCTCCTCTTTGCTGTTTTTTCCCACGCCTGCCTCCTTCTGTCATCACGCAGTAGGAGTGGTATCATTGCACGTGCCCCTTTTTAGTGCCAACAAGCTCCCCTGTGGCCCAATCCCCCTACATCATCATATCTTCCTGTCGTCTACCCCCCTCCACCATGTTTTACCTCCCTCACAGCTTCTGCCCCCCTTCCCCACTTTCTCACATTGTGCATCTCATTGCTATGTAAGTGAGGATGCCAGACTGCTTTGCATAACGCTGTTTAGTCCTTTGTGGCAGGCGGGGCGGCATGCAAATATGCAAAACGGTGATAGGGAGGCATTTTGTAGTGTGATGAGGAAAAGGAGAGGGCGGCATTGCGAATCATGCCGCCGTAAGTGCATATGCTTGTGTGTTTGTCCGTGTTTTCGGACAGATTCGTTGGCTCATCTGAGCGTTGGTTGGTACAGGAGCAGGTGGCATCAGAACAAAAGCCAAGTTGAGCAACGTGGCGAAGGAATACCACCCCAAGCAGCCATTAATCCTAGATGGAGGGATACTCTTGTCTTTTGTGGCCTTTATTCCACTTGAGGGACAATGCGAGGAAAGGTTGTCTCTTTTTCTTCTTCCTGCTTGCATCATTATCACAATTCCTTGCATCGTTACTGTAAATCCACATGACGCAGAATCTGCAAATATCAGCGGCAAATTAAGAAGAAACGGATGGGGAAGTTCTTTTCGCTTACCCCTCCTCTTCAACCATAGTCTTCTCTCTCCTACTTATCTGTGGCAGAGAGCCAATGGTTCATTATAATTGGCCGTTGTCATCATGCAGATGACACACAGTCAGCGCTCTGAATATCATTAGCGCCTTTGCATACCTCCGCTTTTTCTTTTTTGTCCTTTCTTCTTGTTCCTTCATTCCGAGGCTCGTTTCGCGATCCGATATTCCAAAAGGTAATTATCATCCACGGAGTAGCCTATCAATATGCGCAGAGAGGCATGATAGGGAATAAAGGTGCATGTCTGATTGTCGTTTTCTCCACCGCAAATGTAGAAGCATCTCCCAGGGTGAGGGAGAGTAAGAGTGCATTTGTGTGATTGTACTTGAATCGCCTTCGCTGTGGACTCCAATGCATATCTCTGTGGTTACAGAGTGTTCTTAACTCTCCCCCGCTTTCCTGTCTCGCTCTCGTTTGCATATGCCAGCAGCTCCTTGGATAGAATAATAGCTCTTAATTCTTCACTGCAGCTCTTGCCTTCTGATCCATGACAAAGAGAAAAGAGCCAGCCGGTTGATTTGCATACTCCCCATAATGATGAGGTGTGTGTTGCAGACTCCCTAATTACCATGTCCTCCAGTCACTATATCTCCTCCTGCAGCTTTTGCGTTTAACCCTTATTCGCCCATTCGCCATCTCTTCGTCTCCATAGAAAATCATTGTAGCGCCCAGCGTTAATTCATCTGGAGGAACAATAAAGGAACAAGAAAAAAAAAAGTTGCATATTTTAGTGATGAGCGGTTCGTTCATTCGCCTTCGTTTATTCCAATGTCTGTGTTTATTGGCTAATTTGCGGCTCCTCTCGCTCGCGGCGACTCTTCTTAAGCTACCCTCTTTGTCTTTGCCTTTGAAATTTACAAAATCTTACATGAAATCAATACTCAATTGATTATTCACTTTCCTGCAGCCTCAAACGACTGGTGAGTGCACATGTGAAATAAATCCAGCGTGTGTCTGTGTGTATGTATGAGTGAGTCCCTGGAAGATCCTATTGTATTCCCAGTTCTTTCGAGGCAGCAGGCAGACGAGGTGGCAGGGAGCTCTGAGAGAAACACTCTGCAGCATCTGTGTGCATGTCTGTGTGTGTTGAGTGTGTGTGTGCGAGTGTGTGGGCATGTGAGACGTACCAAGGTCCTGTCAATAGCATGCAAGCCAGGGAAGTCCCAAGGTTTGAAGGTAGCTTACTTCCTAGTCTTTTTTTCCCCCTCAAACAGCACCAACCATCCAGAGGAAGGAGATAGATGGAACTCAACAACCACAACAGCAAGAGCAGCAGCAACAACAACAACACCTGGCTTTTGGGCACAGGAAGCACAGCAGGCGCCAAGCAGGATGTGGAAGGGATTTTATCCTCATTTTCATGGTTTTTTGGTTCTGTTTGCAGCGTTTCTTTGTCTTCTGTTCTGACTCCAAGAGGACAGCGGGACAAGATGCCACCTGGACCCTTTGGAGAACTCGGTGGCAAAGTGGGCGCGGAAATAGGGGCGTGAAGAGAGGGGTGTGAGGAGGAGGGGGAGGAGGAGAGAGAGGGGTAAAGGGCGTCTGCCTCTGATATGCCATATGAATGGCAGGCACGTAATGATGGCAAATGTAGAGCAGATTGGCTTGGAGGAGGAGGAGGAGGAAGAGGGAGACAGACAGTAAAGCTGGCCTGATGCCAACAATACCAAGACATGACCAAGCAGAGACCTCCCCCTACACTGGGCTCTGACACCTGTTGCTGTCTGTGTGTTCATGCATTAGGATCCCATCTGAAGATTTACCAATCTAACTGGACCCTAGCATTCTATTTTTTCCCATATTTGGTATTTTGTCTCAATGGAGCCAGAGAACTCCTCTTTTATCAGTGAGGGAATGATGATGATTTAACATTCCAATATCACTATGCATACAATAAGACATTTAAGTATGTATGACAGCCTCAAGCAAAATTAAAGTGAAAGATAGAGGTCTGGCCACAGTTCAACCTCTATTTATGCAACATGGTAAAGGTCAAATATTGACACTCCGCATATTTTTTTCCCATGGCCATTTAAAATAGATGTTGCAACCCATCTCAAACTCTTTTTCTGATAATCGAGTATTAGTTTGAGGTGGGGTTTTTTCCTCACATTGTTCCTGAACCAAACTGCTGGCTGTTAGTTTATGACAAGGAAACGGATGGCAGTTAGATAGAGTATTATGATGTTCATATTGAAATGTGCTGAGCAAACATTCTTTCCTGCACCAGCAAACATCCTCAGTGTATGTAAGAGAGAAGGAGGGAGGAAGAGAAATGTACTTGTGTAGTAGAAAATGCACACTGCACTCCATTCTTGCCTCTGTGGATGTATGCCAACAAAGCAAGAGATTTCCATACCAAATAGGAAAGCATGGATCATATAAAATGTGCTGTGGAGCTATGCAATATATAAGTTGTACATAAAACATACATACAAAAAAAGAAAGAGGTTCAGACATGTTATGCTAGCTGTTTTGAAATAGCCACAAGTTTTAGAATTGAAGTGTTTAAATTTTCACGTTTTACATACTTTGCATAAAAAGGAGCAGATCACAGAGCCAAAGAAGACCGAGCAAAACTCTACCAGCTGCAGATGAAGAGAAACGCTACACATGGTCTATGTTATCGTACGAGTCTGTATTTGAGCTTTACAGGGTAAAGTGGGGGGGGGGGGGGTGTATCGTTGTCATCCAAATCAAACACCCTTATTTAAATAAGAACAATCACAGTCACCAAATGGAGCAGAGATGCAGGGAGGGAAAAATGGTGAGGCGATTTGACTTGCGAATCAGGCGATGCATATCTGCATGCTAATTACATTGCAAGAAGGGGGAAAAGAGTGGAAAGCGCCCCCCAAGCGCCAGACAGAGAGAGGGCGAGGGAGGAAAGACACAGCAGACACAGGCGAGAAATAAGGGGACGAGCGACCCAACAAACGGACAAACAAACGAAGGAATCGAAGGGAGCTATAGGCAAGATGGGTAATTAATTCCCCATCAGGCTTTATTCGGCAGCATTTGATTTTCTTTGGAAACAAATCGACATGCGGAGAAAAAGGAAAGGAGCAAAAGCCCGGGACGAACGTAGGGACTGGAGCGGTGTTGGGGGGCATCCAAAAATTAAATTTATTGATTGATCCTAGGATGCTGGGGGTTGTGAAGCAGAGGGCATTCTGAGGATGTAATTAGAGAGGACTGGGACCAAGGCTGCAATGATAATAGATGACATTGGAATTCACTATGGCGATCAGGCATTAATCTTCATTAACGGCGACCAGGATATTAAAATTCTAATTAAAGGGACAAAAATGATATGGATGGTGTGCAAATGTGTAGTGGGATGTTGATCCTGGGTGTTTTGCTGTAATTGCCAACATGTGGGAATTGCGTCTCCAGGTATAGTATCTCTACTGTATTAGCTTACTGATTAAGATTATAAACCGTTGACCATGCAGTATTGAGTTTAATGTTCCTATTTTTGAACTGTTTCTTTAACGACATCAAATAGATTCTCAGTCATAAACGGGAGCAACGAAATTTAAATAAGGTCTTGTGTGCATCAGTAAATGCAAATGTGTATGACTGTATATATTTTTGTTTTATACAAAAATGTTTTGCAATCTAATTTTCTTTTCATAAGCATTGTTGTGTAGCCCTTTTCAGTAATGCAATTAAATACACTTTGTTCTCTCTGTGTCGAAGACAATAAATAATATTTTCCTACATGCTGTTTATATTGATGTTTCTCATTTGTTACTGACAAAAAAAACATGAACATTTTTATTCGTATTATTCTGTGAAGTTATCAAACACTGCTCAAGGAAAAGCCCTTCCTGAAGGGACCCCCCCCATCACCACTTCCCATGTTTGCTATGATGTCATCAGAGGTGGCCTTGGATCTACTCTGCTCTGAGTTCTGTGGGTCCAAATTAAGGAGAATGGATGACAGGCCAATACCATGTTTATCAATAGCTCCACCGCCTTGCATGACTGTGCTGTGACACTGTCAATAGATTATGAAATCTTACTGTGTCAGCTATTCAATATTACAAATTGCCTGTGTGTAGTGAGCGTGCATGAGTTCCTGCTGGTGTATGTGTTGTCTGACGTAAATATTCAAGAGGTTAATGCATATGCTCCTGTAATGTCTCCATGTATTCACTCTGCAGGATTAGCAACTGTCCTTGAATTAATAAGATGAAACTGTAACCCCCCCACCCACCTCTGTTGTAGGGACACACTCTGTCATATCCAAACACACACTTAAGATATCCCAGCTGAAAAATGGTTGCAAACATCTTTTCTAAGGATGAAGATAAAGATGAAGCAGCTAATACATAAACATGATGTAGAAAAACATTTTATCTGTGTAGTTAATTCATTACTCATTAGTGCCTGAAGAGAATGTCAAGAGTCAGAGTTGGCATGCTTTTGTGTTCGGTGAGTGTGTGTGAATGAGGTGGCTGGTGTGATGTCATTAAGTTAATGGTCTTTCACTGGGACTAGTCATTAAATGAGGATATTAAAGCAGCAGGCTGTTTTTATATGCATGAGGAGGTGATGCGAGGGGTCAGAGTTACATGAAGTCACCACTAATGCACAATGGGTGGATTTACAAATACATGGTGGGATACAATCATAAATACAAATGGGGAAAAACAAGCATGAAAGGTGTCTTTATGCTCTTTTGAGGAAACAAAGAAAATCTGCTTATCTTTTTCTATAAAATGCACACAAACAATGGAAGGGGGTTCACTTGGCCTTGATGTAAGTTTTTGTTTTTATGTATATATCCTCTCCAAGACTTATATTTATGAGCTGGGGTTGACATGCATATTATTATCATTATTGTTATCATACATGCAGGTGAAGGAAGCAGCATTAGACCTGACACAGTCAGCGAGTGTCACCACTGCAATCATCAGATTGGTCTGATTTATGATTTATGCAGAGAACACCCTGCCTGTGGGTACGCCCCTGGATGAGCTGGGATGTAAAAATTTATTTTAGCCTATTGATTAATCAAGACCAGTCATATGTGTGAGTACTTCATATGCATTGATGCTTACATGGCAAAGACAAATGTGTGTTTATCATGTGTCTGTATCAGTGTGGGGGTGCATGGGTTTCCCTGTTTGGGTTAGAAAAACTCATCTGGTGATGCAACCTTGGAGCAAGGAGGGATTAGTAATTTTAGAAAAACAGTGAAAACAGAGGCAGGTCAAAGCAGGGCTGAAAATATTTTGTTAGAAAGTTTTCTTTTCTTTTTTGTTTGTTTGTTTTAATGACTTAGTTAAGTCAAACAATAAAACAGTTTGGCTTTGAATATTATAACAATAAACTAAAAGTCCTTGAAAACAATAACATTTATTAGATCGACGAGGAAACTTCAGGCTAAACTACTAAATTAAGTTCTTATAAACTTATACAGTGATACTTGAGACAAAGTTACATAACTCCAGGCACACATACTCTATCTTGAATGCCAATCACAGTCTGACCAGGGCGGATAATCCTGTCTAGTAAATTGAAAGTAGTTTATTGTAATTGGAATAAACATTTACTATCCATGTTTAGGACCATCCATCCATCAATCCATTGTCTATACCTGCTTAGTCCAATGCTGGAGCTATCCCAGCTACTACGAGGTAAGAGGAAGGTACATGTTGCCAGTCCATTGCATGCCAACATAGACTAACAACCAGTCACACTAACATTCAATTCTAGGGAGGATTTAAGGACACAAATGAATGAAACATGCATGTTTTTGTACTGCAGAAACACTCAGTTTATTTAAATCCAGGTTAAAGACCCTCTTGTTCTCTGCTACATTTACATAGTTTTTATCTGAATTTGTATTGTTTCCTTTTAAGCTTGAATTTTAAACTTGATCATGTTTTTAATCTGTTGTCCTTTCTCAATCTTGATTTTAGATTAGCATTTTATTTATTTTTATTTTTTCTCTTCTGTTTTAATGTACTTTTCTGCAATTGTAAAGCACATTGAATTGTCCTGTACATGAAATGTGCTCTATAAATAAGTTTGCCTAGCCTTGCCTTACTGTGGGAGGAGGCCAGAGTATCTGGGGAGGACATACATATGTACAGCAAGAAAATCAAACACAACACAGAAAGGCTCGACACAAAAAGGCCCAAGCCGAGGTTCAAACCCAAAACCTTCTCGCTGAGAGGCTAACCACCACACCATTCTTTACCCTTTTTTCAGGACCCTGGGCATGATTTTTCAAATATGCTACACTTCCTGTTTTTCCTTAGTTTAATATATTGGATTTGTTAAGTCATAGCATATCTGGTAAGAGTTGAGTACAACTTTAACCCCTTCAATGTTTGCACAAGACTAAAGCAATGCAAAACATTTTCTTTCTACTCTTTTCCCATTTCCTTGGGACAATAATAACAATCAAGTATTTTTAACAAATGGTAGAGATACTGATTAATGATAAATGGCCAAAACTTGAAACAGTAACAAACACTTTGGCCCTGATTTATTAAGATCCCAAATAGCAAGTGCAAAATAAATTGCGCCCGTTGTGTTTCCGTGATTTGCGAGTGATCTACTAAGATTGCTCAATTGATAACGGGAGGTGCAGTACACTTTTTGTAAGGAGCTAATAAAACCTAGGTATGACACGCATACCCGGTTGTGGGACAAGGTACAGTCGTAAACAAAATGATTCATACCTTTCCATCAATGAAGGAAAAAAATCTGCTGTCACTGAAATAAATTGAAACTGATAAAAGTAATAATATATAAAAAATTTGATGAAAATCACAACATTGTTATGGAATTGTGGTTCAATAGAAATATTTTTAATAAACGGTCAAAAAATATGAGAAATTAATATTCATTACATCACTCAAAAGCTAATATTTTGTTGAGCAATCATTTGAGGCAATCAATGCAATCAGTTGTTTTCTGTAACTCTCAATCAGACTTTTACACCTGTTGACAGGTATTTTGGCCCACTGCTCATCAGCAAAGTGCTCTCATTGTTTCAGGACCGTTTAGTTTGTTTGTTTTTTATTATTTGTTCAGCTTAATTAAATTAAAAAACAATGTCTTATTTCACTAAATTACAATTTAGCAAATTTATATTTATCATTATTTTTATCAATCTCCAGTTATTTGAATCACTATTAAGAATTCTTTCTTTTCTTTAATGGAAGGGTATGAATAAATTTGTTTACGACTGTATGTGCACAAATGGAAACATGTTCTGTTAATGACATCATAGTTGTTATATACATAATAAATATAAATGTGCCTCCTTTGCACAATGTTTGTCTAAACAACAGTCGTGATTTTAACATTCAAAAAAATGATCCGTTTTTTATGGAAAGATTTTGTTCCAGAAGTTCCGTTGTTGCCTCACACCGGCCATGAGAAAATATTCTGAATCAGACTAATGCTCCTCTGCAATCCTGCAGGATTTGATCATTGCCTCTAATGCAAACTGCAGCACATCTGAGCCAGTTTACGCCTGCCTTTCAGAAGCGCTAAATATAGGAGCAAAAACAGCCAGTGCAACCTGTTCCACGTTTAGTAAATCACATTGCCGTGCAAAGCTGATTTATTTGCATCCACTCTTCCCAGTATTTTGCGCCTTCTTGCAGAAACGCCCATTTGTGCCCATTTTGTGGGCGCATCCCTATATGCGCCAGGTTGGTAGATTAGCTGCGGCATGTTTTTGCGCCTGTTATCAAGTTTGCGCGTGTTTAAAGAGGCGCAAACGCTTGATAAATCAGGGCCTTGCTGTTAGCAAGCCAAAAGGTAGAGACAGCTCAAGCAGCTTTACTTCCACAAATACAATTAATACGATTAATCTGATAATATATATGATTCATTGCAGTCACAGGAGCTACACAGTGGCGAGGTGGTTAGCACAGTCACCTCACACCAAGAAAGTTCCTGGTTTAAACCTCAGCTGGGACCTTTATTTGCATGATGTCCCTGTGCATGTGTGGGTTATGTCAGGGTTCTAAGGCTTCCTCCTAGAGTCAAAAACCATGACTGTTATGCTAAATGGTGATTTTGAATTCTCCCTTACAATGACTGTGAGTGGTTGTTAACCTGTCCAAAGTGTACCCCACCTTTCACCTTGTAGCTGTTAGTATAAGCTCCAGCCACATGTGACCCTATGTTGGAATAAATTAATGTAGGAAATAGATGGATGGATTATAGTTACAGAAATATTTGCTCAACCAAATGGTAGAGCAGGCAATTAAAGGGTTAATATGACTGAAAAATACTCACTTTACCAACACATGTACATCCAAGCAGTCCAAACAAACACATTCTTTATCAGAAAGAAAAAAATAAAGTTTATGTAGCGAAGGACACTCATGCAGATATTTTAATTGTATTTCTAAATGTAAGTTTATAAAAGAAGGAGTATAATTCAGCTTGGCTCAAGGTCAAAACTTGCCCAGAAAAAAAAAAAATGTATATACAATTTTCTGTTCTTTCCACCTGGTAAGGAATATTCCTTTGATAACTTGTAAATGGACAGATTTGAAAATGTAATTATGTGGTTTGGTAAATTCAATTTTCAAGTAGAATTGTGCCTCAGAAAATGTAACTAACACTTTTAAAAGGACTTAAGCATTAAAGCGTTTCTTCAGCACAAAAATGGAGGCAATTTGTTTAGAAACGAGACCGTGTTTTACAAGAATGTGGTTTTTGTACCCTCTTGCCACATCAATGCATTAAATTTAGTGTTATTTAAAGGAATAAAAACAAACATTTTTATCACAAAAGATGAGCAAAATTTCATATTTAAACAAAATGAACAAAACATTGGAATAAAAGCTATAGTTTGAAAAGTAATGAAATGCAGTAAAATTTATTTGATTCTTAGCAAAAAATGATTCAATCATATTTTCTTCTACAGTAACAAATGCTGAGCTCCTCTGATGTTGGCATGCAGGCAGCATCTTTGTGAAAGTTTTTGCTTACCTTGTCGATGTGTCTGAAGTTGTAACAAGTAACGATCAGCACTGCCTCCTCAAAGCAGATCCCTGAAACAATATAGCATCAAAACATATCTAAATAAACGGTTGTATATCCTTTAGCTTCTTACATTACAACTCAATTTCTTCAGTTTTTCAATGAAATGTTTCCAGTGTGATAAACAGCAATAAACTCAGTGATGCTGGATCTTCGTTGGTGCCCTTGTGTTTCCTAGAAGAATGGTGGATGACAAGAGTTTTTCAACAAATGTTAAAGTACTAATTAGAGTATACAGGTGTATAGTAAAGATAAGAAAATAATGACCCTGATTATGTTGTCAACCTATTCAAAAGACCTCCTGTGCAACAAAATGGGAAGCTGGTTGCAATTTTTGGCTATTATTTTCTGTACTGAGAAACAGAGAAAGATGGTGGCAAATTTGCCATGATTAAGGGCGCAAATGCCTTATGTGTATGTAAATAATCCTCTTTTTTTTTGTTGGGTCTTAGTGTGTGACTGAGGTAAGGCACTATGATAAGTCAGATTATTGCATATAATTCCTAATTGGGACTGTCCTTGTGAAAACAGGCCATACACACTGACATCCCAACCTACAGGCTTGTTATTAAAGCTTGGAAGCAGCTGCAGCATCACTGGGCCTGTAGCTGGCCATGACCAGGTTGAGGTAACCACAGCAGAGGTGATTATGGATTCTGAAAGCAAAGCTGGACTCTGAGCCAGAGATTATTATAAATTTGGTCATTGGCAATGAGGACACTACAGGGGAGGGAAAAACAAATATTAGGGCCCCCCTTCGATGCAGGGGCCAGTGTGAGCTGCTTTCCATTTTAATGCATCGTGTGTGTATAGAGGAGAACGGGGAGATGAGTTTTTTTTTCTTTTTTTGTCTTTCTCTGCGTAGATATGTGTGTGTGTGTGTGTGTGTGTGTGTGTGTGTGTGTGTGTGTGTGTGTGTGTGTGTGTGTGTGTGTGTGTGT
>JBBBVU010000019.1:16481099-16496401 GCA_037177055.1 Atherinosoma microstoma
TGTGTGTGTGTGTGTGTGTGTGTGTGTGTGTGTGTGTGTGTGTGTGTGTGTGTGTGTGTGTGTGTGTGTGTTAGATTCAGCAAACTGAGATTTACATTTCCCTTGCAGTGCCTGTGAAATGTTTTCAGACGTGGCCAGCGTGACTGAAATAATATAAAAGGCTCAGTCTCTCGCACTCTTACCCTCTCACTTCCCTTGCACATACTTACATTTGTACAGACTGTAGACAAAGACAGTTTGAGAGAATGAGGATATGGGAGTGCAGCCATAATTACCAACCATGTGAGAGAAATGAAAACTCGCATTTAGCCTGATTCTCTGGTTAGCTTTCAAGACACTCCTTCACTTAAGCTGATATTGACATACTGACTTAAAAGCGAAGCTCCTCTGACGTCGTACTAATACATGACTTAAACACATTGGACTTCAAACGCTCATTATTAGATTAGCAAGTTTTAAGAAATATACATGGTAAAAACATGTTTTTCAGGAATTGCTTAAATTAACTGAGGATTCTTGAGATTCTTAACCTTTTTCTTGGTTCTGGCAGCAGCTTTGGTGACAAGCAAGCCTTTTTTGTAATCCAATATATTTACGCAGTACTTTGTTTTAAATAGTTCTCACTTATTCAAAGTTAGCGAGTAAATAGTAATGAAATATACTACTCTGAACTGACCTGATGGTTCAATGACTATAGTTAGAAAGAAGTAGCAAAATAAGCATCATTGCCACAGTTGAAGATGTATAACTAGGACCAAACGTTTATAATTGCATTTTATGTAAATCAGCTCTTTTGAATATATTCATTCTCTGCTTGCCTGCCTTTAATTCTATACAAGTTGCTTTGCTTGGCAGGTTGTTATGATAGCAATTACATTGGCTCTTTTTTTTTCTTTTAGGTTTGTTGTAATATATTAAAAGAGACTAAAGTAATTAAAATCCAAACTGTAATATCAGCAGGCACAAAGAGATTGATCACATCCTTGGTGATTTAATTGCATCTCACAAGCAGCTGGATGTCCTGCACAGTTTATTGTACTCATTGAATTGTTTCTATTTCTTGGAGTTCAAATATTTCACTGGTGAAAATGACAATGCCTGTGGGATGCAGATTTACCAGGATATATCCATCCACCAAAATCACAACCATTAAACATTCCTCGCATACATCTATACACTGAAAACTTACCCTGGGGCAGTGTGCTTGCATGAGCGCTGTCTAAGCACTTTGTCATTTTAAGTGTAACACAGGTATTGATTCCATAGGTTTGATTCTAAATGCAATGATGTCTTCCTCTGAGAGTTGATTAAACCCTTTTGGTATTGATGCACTGGGCCTGCAAGTGTGTGTGCGAGTTTGTGTGTGTGGGGGAGGTATGAAGTGTACGGTTCAGAAACCAAAGACAGTTTGTATACATGCATGTATGCATTAATTGATCAAACCATCAGCGAATCTGGAACGTCAGGACTATGGGATGCAGAACCCTGACTGAAGGATTCCGAGCCCTCAAGCTCAGGGTTTATCTTGCCTTAAGTTCAGTCACATTCACTACTCACTGTTCCTTTTTCCTCACCTCTATCTTCACCAATCAATGCTAAGCCAGTCAGTATATTAGCAGTCACTCCTGAAGCAGAATTTCAAACACACTTGGCTCCCACAATAAATTTGACTGCCAACTTTTTTTGTGTGAGTTGATGCTTTTGTCATCAACTTTATGGCAGTACAGAGATCAGAGATATGAGTTGTTGTCCTCATAATAGTCAAACTTTTATATCTCTTTCATACATGTAGGAATCTGGCTTCTCAATATGTTCATCCATTCTTCTTCAAACTTTAAAGTTATGTCAGGTTTGCATGTTTATAGACTTATGAGGCTTTTAGGAAACATCGTTCATATTCAGCTGTGCAACCCATCAGCATAATTTGTCAGCTTATTAAGTTTAAGGTAGCTTTGCTAATGCAAGTGATGGACCCAAGGTGACTTTCCATTTCATTATTTAGTAGTTGCTGAGCCTGAGCTCTGCTTTCCTGGACAACTTCATGTATTTTGTGTTAATTTGCAGTAAAACATGCAGACAGCTTATGGCATCTTAATCCCCTACACACTTTTTAAAATAGTGACTTTTTGTGTGTCTTTGGGTTACAAAGAATACATTTGATCTAAGACAGTATATAAACTTGTGTTGCAAAGTCCAAAAGTTAAATAATGCATCTTCCAGAGCATAGGAAAACATTTGTAACATTGTAAAGTAAAATATTTCAGCAGTAAGTGACCTGCACTTTTAACACATTCTAGTATTATATGTACTTCATGCCCTTTTTCTCCACCAAACATTAATGAACATATCAAGGCAATCAATAGCAATGTGGGGTTCAATGGCTTGTGAAAGGACACTTCAACATGTGGAGCAAATATCAAACCATCAACCTTGAAGGACAAGCACCGTCACCTGAGACAAAGCCACCTGTTCAAATCAGTTAATTTGCAATTAGAAAATTTTAGACCCTATTCTGTCACAAAGAAAATATAAACAATATGTTGTTATACCCAATAATAGAATGATAATGCTAGACAGTTAAAGCTTTCTAAATGAAACATTTCCATTATTCTTCTGCACCAGAATATTTCAGGGTTACATTTGAACAATTTTACAAGGACACAATGTGGTTAAAATATTGTTAAACACTGATAAATAAAGAAAATGGGACTCATCTGCCAGTGTCAGCTACAATATAAGCAACTTTGTGAGTGTTATACAATCAGTAGGCAAGTATGTCACTGCAAAGTCTCAAATGATAAACATTAGACTTATTATCAGTCTTCTACTGTGACACACAGAGAATGCCGCCTTGAATTTATCAAACGTGGGAGCTCTTGAATGATAAGAATTCTGCAGCATTTTGTCATTTATTTAGTAAAAAAAAAAAAATAATCAAAAGACCAAACTGCACCATGACACAACAGTCATACCAATTGTAGAATGCATCTTAGTGATAAGAGTAATCTCTGATTTGCAGTGCAGGCTAAATAAGGGAAGATTTCATGGGTCAATAAATTTGTTGTTAAAGAAACAGTCTATGTCCCTGAAAAGCAACATGGGATTTTAATTTTGGTCCAAACATGGATGATGCGAGAGAAAACGGGAGAGAAAGAAATAGATCCTCTGTGTATATCACGCAGACGTGCACACAAGCATACACGCAGACATGCACATACACTTTGCCCAGGTCCCAGAAGCTAATTAAAGGGAAGGTAGGCGAGCAGAGATGTGATAACTCTGTGAATCATGTAGAATAGTTGTAATGGGTGACCTTTTTTCCTCTCCCCGTGCGGCAGGCAGAAATCTCATTTGAGAGTGAGCCATTCCAATTTGCTGCAGCGAGGCAGGTGTCAAAGTCTCAAGCAGGCAGAAAAACATCCCTCGGTGCCTTCTCTTTTGTTTGAGATCATGTGATGCCCTGTGTGAAAATGCATAGAGCTACAAAGTCTACTGAAATAGAGGTTTGTATTTCATCGGAACCCACTGCTCTCAATCTTTTTTTCTTCTTCTGCACTTCAGCTTAATCTGGAGAAACAAAGAGTGTTTTCTATCCCCATGTTTTGTGTATAGAAAGGATTATGTTAGTGATCAGTGCAAACATGAGAATTATAAACACAGTCGATCTTCATTAGGCTGCAGGCCAGATATTACTGGGCTGGACAGCCTGGAATGTTTGGTCGTCCATTTAGCCAAGGGCAGGAGCAGAGGGGCTGCTGTGCAGGGCTCCAACTCCCTTTGATCCTCTGCGAATGTGTGTGTGCGCGCGCGTGCGTGAGTGCAATGCAATTTCACAACCCAAGTACACCAGCTGGTCCACGTTAAAGTTCCAAGGTAACCATGGCGCCCTGCGGCTGGTGGAGTGTGTGTGGGGGTGTGTGTATGTCAGAGTGTGTGTGTATGTGTGTGATAACATGTGGTATACGTTTGGATGCACTCCTCCAATCCCACCCCGCCACCACCCCCTACCCCCTTTGGCTTTGACTTTTAAGGAGTTTCGACACTGAGCTTTTGCCTCTATCAGGTAAACAGGATACGGGTCAGTGATAAAACAGTATATACACATACACAGCCTACCACCATGGGAGGATATATGTGTATTGCCCTAACCACCGAGTACCTGGGGTTGGGTCACCTAAAATAGTTTCCAATGTATTATTTTTCAGTTGAGATTTTCAGTATCACATGCTGTAAACAGTGTTTGAGGGGCTCTGCCAAGAAAGATCTCTGGCAGAACAACTCATACACACAATATGACAGGAGTTAACCAGTGTTCATTTATATGAGTCATGTTCAATCAGTTTGCTTTTCTATCAGTAAAAGTGTCAGTAAAAACATAAATATTAGAGAGAGTTATTAGGAGAACAGCAGTTGTAGCATAGTTACTTTATGACTAAGAGCCTTTTTTTATGGCTACAAGTTGTAAAAAGTTGTAAATGTGTTCAATTCTATAAGACATGATCACTTAAAGCAAAATATTTGTGTTTCTTTCTCGATTTATTTTCCTTATGTCAGGGTTCCCGCACATCGGAAAACACTTTTCTTAATGTTTAAAGGCATACGTTTGATGCTTCCTCAGTCTACGCATTACATCCATAAACCAAACTACAACAGAAACATTATCCACACATCTCTCCTTTCATTTCCTTACACAAATATTTACCTGAAAAATAAACTGCAACAAGAGCAACTGCACTGTAACAAAAGATTTAGTGAAGGTCAGATCTGCATTTGAGTGAGCCATTGAGATGTTGCAGGGTTCACCGCAATTGCCATGGTAACAAAACTGATGGGCAGAGACACACATTCAGGTTTACAATGAAGCAATACAAACATTCTTAAATTAACGCACATATGTACATAGCTGAAACCTAGACGAGCTATTTGGTCACCATGCCCTTCTCAGTCTATTCCTACATAGTGTATGTGATTGGTACCACTGAAAAGCAACCACAGGGACTCATAGAAATTAAATAAAAAGTCACAAGATCAGAAAACCATTCTTATAAATGTGTGAAAGTTCACTTTACTCTTGATCCGAGTAACAGTGTACATCAGATTATCGGCACCTTTTTTTTTTTTTTCATCAAAGACTCACTTGAAGGTTAAATTTGCTAGCCAGGTTAGGTTAAAAAAAATAGATAACCAGAACAAACAAACAGGAGCAAGAATCCTTGTTCAACTCCCTGTTTATTACTTGTAAGAGAATCTTGATTTATATTTCTGTGCCTGAAAAAGGTTTTTTTTATTTTCATACATGCCAACCCTGTTCATAGCTAGTAAATTTGTTTTTTTTCTCCCTTTACTTACAAAATTGCAGGTGTTTTGCATCCATACATGGCTTGTTTCTGTCATATATTGTCTCAAAGAACCTCAAAGAACTACTTCTGCTTAATTAGTCCAAAAAATATTGAAGTTTTCTGAGCTAAATTTCTGTTTTTACCCATTATGTTGTTTCCTCAGGTAAACCGTGGCAGTTCACAGAATAACAAACCCTCGTGGTCTACCCAAAGGATGCCACTTTCAAAGCGCACAAACATGCAATACCCCTAAAACCCTGCATCAGCAGTGACTTCCTGACTTTTTCTTTTTTTTAAATAAACAGCCAAAAGCTTTTGCCTGTTCAGTGGCCAAAGGCTTCCTACAATGATGAAAGAGCTTTTAGTATTTCTACTTTTTACATTCTAATTGCACATGTAGCACCTTTGCTAGTTTTTGAATCATTTTGGGGTAAAAAAAAAAAAAGAAAAAAAAGAAAGATAATTGGACAATCCCATTTATCATAGCTGCATTAACACTTTGAGATCGCCATATCCATTCCCATCCCTGATACACACCAAAATTTAAACTCAAGTTCTCTCAGTGACATCCATGAAGATGTTTAATCTTTTCTTGAAATGAAAAATCATCCTGCTATCAAGCTGTCCACCGCAAAGAGAAAAATCTAATGAAAATATAGTGCTACATATTGATAATGATATTCTGTATCTTTCTATTCCCACCTAATCAGAGGTGGAATACAGCACTGAGTCTCCCCTCTCTCCATCCATGACAGCTACAATTCATCACAGCTTTAATTTAGTCTGTTACTGGGGTGTCGATAGGACGAACACTGCCTGGCGACCCTCTTCCACACACACACACACAGGCAGTGAGATGCATGTTTACACATATCTTTCCACAGCACTCTTATGAGCCTTATGGAGACATGTCCGTCTCTCACATCTCATCTTTGGTATAAACATGCATAGAAAAAAAATCTACACATACTCAGAGGCGAACTCCCTTCCATTGCCCAAGAATGCGATCAGTTGTATGTCTGGTCGTGGCCCCAACCTCAAGGCCCTTCTCCCTAGCTGTATCATCAGTCATTTAAAGCAATTAAGCACTTCTCAATGAGAATAGCTCGCTCTTCCCTGAGCAAGACGAAGAGGAGCGATTCACAAAGCCATTTTCTACCAAATCCTATTAAAGGTGAGGAAGGGAGAGAGAGAAAAAAAAAACGAGGTTGAAGACTTAAAATGGAGGGCTTTTATTTAAGGACTAGGAAGTATTACAGGCCAGATTACTCTTGGCTTATGTTCCTAGTCTGGGAAATTACATTCCCACTTTTTTGGGGGAGTACCCATGCTTTGGAGTGGAAGATGAGAATCACTTTAAGTCTCTCTTGTTTTTCACTTCTCCACTTCAATGGGTTGTACTCAGCCTTGTTGTTCTGTTTTGCTAGAAATACATTCTGTTTTTCCACTTTTATTGGCACCTACTGAGCTTTTAGATACCTCTCGGGTTATGTTTTTAGGGATAGGGTTTATGTCAATTCTATCCGGTTCTTTCAAGGGAAATTACTTTTTCCATTCCAAGACCCAGTCTTAATTATTGATAGCAAGGAAAAGACACACGCAAGAATTTTGTAGGATAAGAGTGTTGTGCTTCAACCTGAATAGGTTTTAAACCATACACCATATAAAAACTACTGGTAGTCAACATTTAAATTAAAAAGTAGTGTGAATCATCCTCAAGATTTTACAATTCCTTTTAAACTTTGAGCTGATGTTGAAAGTATAAATATCAGCTATTTTTTTTTAAGTTTTTAGTTTCTAAAAACTATACTTGAAAATTAGCTTGAATCCAACTTGGTGTTACCCTATTGTTCATTAAGGAGTCAAGCGTATCTTATAAATAAGAACTTTTAAAAAGACTACTTTTCTAGATATATTTACCTTTAAAGTATTTTATCTATACAATATTGTTTAAAGTGCATTTCTGCTAGACTGTTATGGTCTACCGTTGCAGTGATGCCCATTTTAAAAGTCACCAAAACTAGCAAGGCAGTATAGACAGTTGTTAATAGATTTAAGTGTTCATAAACCTCAATGCAAATGAAATCTAATGCACCAAAACTGGTCATAAAATATCTGGACCATTCTGCTGAAACATCAGAGAGGTTTGAAAAACCTGGAGTCAGTTGAGATATGACATGGCTATTAAATAGTTTGCCCCCATGAAGGACAAGAGAATGTTTACCTACCAGAGTGGCTGAAATGTTACTCTCCCTTCTTTGTGGCCTTAATGACAACAAAATGGCTTGCTGTGGCTATTGATGTTGAGCAAATGTTCTTCTGTGGATATTTCTAGATTCAACAAATGACTCCATAACTGATTAAAAGCAGAATACTTTATTTGTGATTGGGCTTTTTAGGTTTTTTTCCCTCCAGAAAATGGACAATTAACAGACTAACCACAAATTTTCATATCCAGAATTGACTGATTGAAATTATTTAGTCAGAAAAAAAACAATTATTCCCTGAGCTGAGGTTTACATTCCACTTTTAATTTATGTTTTTCATCCCTGTAGTTAATAAACTTTGAAATAATATGCCAGTAAAGTTTTATTTCATGACAATGTGAATAGTAATTTGAATAATCACCAGAAACTGAACTATCAAGTCCTTATTTTCTGTTTTTAATTGTGTAGTCCTATCAACTGTAATGAGAATTGACACCTTCCTGCCCTCACATTACATACAATGCACCTTTTTCAACCCCTGACATAGATCCACACGTTCCAACTTTTGCTGCAATACCAATCTTTTAAAACATATAAGTATCTGGTCACTTCTGCTTCATTATGAGGGTGGCCTCAGCAGATCATAAAGTGCTTTTTCTACATTTTTCATTTCATCACGATAAATGAGAACTTTCTCTAATCTCACTGACAGCAGAAAAATCCCATAAAGTCATTATCCTCTCCGCTGATCAGCAACTGTGCAACCAAAGGCGTCTCCACAGTTGACTTTTCTAACTCAGGGCACATTTACTGTTGGACTAGCAGCCAAGACAGCCTGTCTTCACCTTGACAAAAGCGCACAAATTCTTCAAAACACAAAAAAAGTATGCATGGAGGTATGCATGTCACAGTATGTGCAAGACCACTGATGTATATGAATACGGGCACATGTGTGCGCAAACTATGTACTGTATATGTGTCCTCCCCCTTGCCAAACTGTAAAACAGGTTCGGGGTTTATTTTTGTTGTGTGAAAGTAAGGCACAGTACTGCTGAAACAGACATCTGCAAAGAATAGACCCACTCATTTGGCGTTAATCAAAACAGCCTGACTTTATTCATGTAACTGCAGCGATCTGCAAGCCTCTGGCAAGAGCAGAGAAAGAAAACACAGATGTGCACATGTTACTCAGACACATACACACACAGACATTTGAATAAAAGGTCAAATAGCTTTATCAATAACTGTGGAAAATGTGTTTTGTGAGGAGAAGGAGCAGCTGATCTGACAGTGGCCACCGCCCTGATGAATAACCGCCAGGAGAATCAATAGGAAAGAGGAGTTGAGGTGGAGTGCGGGAACGTTTTGTCATCCAACGGTACACTCCAATATCTAAGCTCATCCATCAAAGGCAGCAATGGCACTTCGTCCTCCGCTTTAATTGAAAGCACACTGAAACAAGTTATTTACATGACGGGATGGATTTGAACGGGTGCACGTCAACTGGCAGCTTTGCTGTTGTGTGCTTGCTAAATGTTTGTTTCATGAGCTGACGCTTCACTGTCTGTGAGCAAGGATGACTGTCAGGTAACGATGGAAATGCAGACAAATAGTGCAGCATCAAGTCTCACGCAGAGACAAGAAACAGAAGAGGTGGGGTTTTTTAATGGACGTATTGGCTTCTATGTATTCATCTTAACTATCAAATAACTGGTTTCATAAAACAGCAGTGTTCAAAAATCCTGCCAAATAGGTCAAGTTTTCTAAATACATTTTTAAGAATGAGCAGAATAGCTCCTCACCTCTCCACTTGTAAGACATGTAGCAACAAACCAGTCTTTTGGTTTAAAGGCAAACAGGCATCTCTTTTATTGTTCATTTTCAAACATGTCCTCCATTTTTCCTTTTTTTGGCAGCATATAGGCATTATTCATGCTGTCTGCCCTTCATACTGAATATACTTAATTTAATTTGAGCTCACATGTGTGATGATTTAAAAAGGACCCTCTGTATACGTACTTGGGTTTGGATTCTTTGCTACATGTTGCTTTAAATCCAAGCTCTATGAGCACTGCATATGCTTATATCTCTGAATGAGCTTTCTAGTACTCATAACATCATGTAGACTGTTAATTTTGAGACCATCCCATTCATAAAATACTCATACTTTAAACTGTGAAGACTTGAAAATCTTTCTCGAGACAGTTTGCTTTTAGCAGTTATACAATCGATAACAGCCAACTGATTTCCAGTCCTTAGGGTCTATTCCATAAAGTGAGTATCAGATGTTTTGGGTGGTAGCCTCAAGTGAAAAATAAAACCTAACCTTACAATTGTTGTTAACACATCTCGGTCTTACCATTTCCAATCCCCTCTCATCTAAACCAGTGTAGCAACTTGACTGAATGGATGAAATGTGAATAAATTGGTAAAAAAAAGTAAAAGAATCCTACATATTACAGTTTGTACAATAAGCCGGGAAGTTGATATTTTTTCCAAAAATCTGTCACAGTCTATTTCAAAGTAGTGGGAGGTCTTAAATGAGCGAGTGATGTATTGTGTTTGCCCTAGGTGACCCAGGTTGAACTCCAGATGCTACTGTGTGGCACCATGTCACAACCAGAGCCAAAAGGACCAGGGGGAGGAGAGTCTGTCTGCCTGGAAGCCAGCTAACATCTGTCGAGCATATTCACATGTGTAGCAGACATACAGAGACTCTTCAGACCACACTGACTCTACACTGCACAGGATCCAGAGCCATAGAGACCAAAAATGTTGGAACCAAAACAGTGACTGTTTTTAGAGTTTTGGGAGACACAGCCAACCCCACACAGGCTATGCCAACACTCATTCACACCATGAGGAACCCAGCTTCCAATGCTTTTGAGAAGAAAACTGACTTTTTTGCTTTAGTACTTGTGACATAAACGATTTGGCAACCAGCTTATAAATAATTTTCAAGTTTAATGTTGTGAATATGCTTGGTTTGCACTGGCTATGGCAAATTATCCATTGCCTTATTGTGAGAAAGAACAGATTAGGACATCTACACAGAAAGGCCAAGATTGCTGATTATTAGGTCATCTAGGGAGGAAAAAAATCTTTTTTTTGACTCTTCTTACTTTCCTTTTGTGATGCCAAGCCCATTAAATAAAGCATGGGTTAAAATATTCCCCAGCTTAGGCCGCATGGAACGTTGCATTTATAGATAAAACAGATGCTTCTGGCAATGAGTGAAATTTACATCCAGTACATTCCAAAATGTTCTAAATACTCTTTCCGGTTATTGTCTGTATCCATGCTGGGTTCTGGACGACAGAGGGAGGTTTGGGAATGTACTTCAAAACCACAGTGATGCAGGCCAGCCAAGTTCAATGGGGAGTTCAAGGCTAAATCGATGCATATTTCCCTTCTAGTGGTGACAAGGCTAGCCAAATGTACAGGCTTCCCTTTATGCAACATCTCAGGCTAACTTTAATGACTGTAGAGGTCTATTCCATTGGTGGGTATAAATTTCACAATAGATAATTTGCCTACTTTGCTATCCCACAAATTCATATGGCTGTTTTTTTTTTTTTTTTTTACTTTCTTTCTGGCTGCCTCAATTCACTTTCTAACTTATTAACAGGGTATGGCTCTGAGCCACTGTTTGTCTAAGGCTGCTGCTCTCAAAGGCCTTTGCAGACTACATGAGAAAACCTTGGCCAGCTCTTCTAAATATGTTTTTGTTAAAGTGTCCAGATATATTTTCTCTATGGTCAGGGCTCTGAAACAGCTTTGGCTCACTTTGGCTGTGTACATGTGTTAATGCTGAAGAGGTTCAGTTATTTTAGCAGCACATTTGATCGTATGTTGACATATGTGCTATTCTGGCCAAACCCTGCGTCACCACAGGCCGGTATGCATTGTTCTGCTTTTAGTTGCCTCTGGGGTTCACGGTATGTTTGAACAGGGTATCCAACTAACATCAATAAGGATGACAACTGTTGTCTGTACACATTCATCTCTGAAACTACTGCTCTGACAAAAAAGAAAGGACAAAGAAAAGTTAATACATTTAGAAACAGCTTTAAATGGATGCAAAAAAATATTTTCACAGAAGAGAAAAAAAATTTAAAGAAAGGAATTGCTAATTTAGTTAAGAACAGAAGAGAGTTGAAAAATGAGAACCGATGTTTTGAAGGTTATTTGCCCACATCATTGAGTTTGTGGGGTAATGAGCCATGACGATTATTTTCATAAAAAGCAATAAAGACCAGTAATTATAAAAATGTCAATAAGAATTCATCTTTCAAAAATCTATAAAGCTATTAAGTCTGTAATTAAAAAGATGAGCAGTTAAGCCTGAGAAAATTGCATTTTCCTGCACAAGCAACTGTGAAGCCTCATCTCATGTTTGTTTTGCAAATTCCTCAACAAAAACATTAACTTTGAAATATTAATCTGATCTATGGTATTGATAGGAATCTCCCATTAAAAGGCTTGTACTTCATACGCATATGCTTCATTAGGTACATCTCGGCTGCAAATCCAAAGGGTCATTAAGCTTCCATCTTGACAATTACACACACAGGCACAGATACACCCACCCACACACAATACAGCTGGTGAAAGTGGTCACTTCACTTCTCAACCTGCTAAAATGTCTAAAAGCAGTTCTTTCACATTAGCTCACAACATTTGCTAATGAGTTAAGTGTTACGAGCACCCAGTCAGTATCATTTAACTGTGAATAAATTACAGTTCTCTTTACATATTTAGACAAAGAAAAGGAAAAAATTCTCACATTTCTTGAGAAAACCTTTCATTACTCATTCAGGCCACATATGGCTGACTGTTATAATAACTGTGACTCTTAGGGGATCTGAATGCATAATTTCAGATGTGTTGAGATGCTAAAAACGTCTTTGTTAATAACTTAACAACTGATCTGCCTCCTAGTATAGACAAAAGGTTTCTCTGGTACTGTTTCACAAATATAAATCCCATATCTGGTCTTGGAGACTTTTTTTTTGCCTGAAAATGTTGGAAACAAATAAACACTGTATCATAATAATTTGGCTTTACTGGACGAACAAGAAATCTTACAAGGCAGGACCTGAATTATAAATGTTTCCCTCTCATTTCTCCTGGATTCTGAGCGGTGTTCACCTCTCATCTTAGACCGCTACACACCATCTTGTTTGCAGAGAGCATGTTTGTGTGTATATACATCTCACTCTCATCCTAATGTTTTGATCTGGTGTGTGTGTTCACAGTGGACATTAGGCAATCTCTCAAACCAGTAATGGGCTTTGATTCCCCAGGGTTGCAGTGAGATGGCCACTTCTTACATTAGCCAGTCAGGTATGACAGCGCCACGGCTTGCCTTCCCCTCGGCCAGTCTGGATAAATAATAAATGAAAGTGGTATTTCAGTCTTCCAAATCATCCGCAGGGTCAAGACTCCCTTCTCGCAGTGAACTTTGTAAGATGCGCCGAAGCGCAGCGAGATGCTAAAGGTTAGCGTCTTGGACAAGACAATCGTGCAGTCGGCCTGCAAGCACAAGTAGTTTATAAACATCCACCACAATTTCCACCCCCCTAGTTGTTAGCGGAGAGCTTCTTTTCCCAGTCTCCCCCCTCTACCTCTGTGGGAGAATGAGGAGACACATGAAGAGGAAAAGTTAGCATTCTCACAGAGCATACATCTGCTGCTAAGCTGGCATTTTGTATTGATTTCTCCCGAAGCCTGTAATTTTGAAAGCTTGTAACAGAAGATGAAGTAAATATCATTTTATTTGCTCAAATGGTTTCAGATTGGATTGAATTGAGATAAAAAATGATGAAGACAGGCAAATCTAGATGAGAAAGCAGCAATTTCACATAACTGTCCTCAGACCTGCTGGCAGAATATATTACCACTGTTTTAAATCTGTCAGGCCAAAGACCAAATAAATGGACTGGATTTGGTGATGCCACTTTTTCCTCAACTCCATGGCATCTTTTACTCCATATTGACAATTTTCAATGTACTGTAGTTACATTAATCCTACTTCAGTTTAACTGTTACTATAATACAAATTATATTCTTGGCACTCGCAAATACAATGTCAGTCCAGGTTTTTAGTGGGTTCTAAAATCAAAATGTCAACAACAGACATCAGATTTAAATCAAAGCAGTTCACATCCTGGAAAAGAAAAGGACAAAAACAAGTTAATTTCCCTGTTGCATTTAAATGTAATCCTCACACAATAGATTATCCATCGCCTGTAGTTGTTTTTTGCTGTTCTTCATTGAAGGAACACTGACTTTATAGCAATCTTTAACAAATCTCCCTGTGTGGTGGCAAGTTGCAGAGCTGAGTTAATGACCACTGTTTATAACCCTATCACAGACAGCTATTCTGGTTCATTTTTTTATTTACCCTGGAAGGTGAAGTTAACCTTCTTCAGCTCATTGTAGCCAGAGGAGAATGGCAGAGATTAGTGTATTGGTCATGGTGAAGTGACTGCGCATATAGTACATGACAAAACCCAAACACATGGACAAATATGGTCATTCCTATGAGGCTGCTAGAAGTGATCTTGGGTACTGCTATTTGTTTTCGTGGCTTAATAGTATATTTCCCTATACTGATGCATTTTAACATCCAAACTGAAGATACAGGAATAAAAACTTGCCCAAATATATTTTGTCCTATAAAACTAATGCTGAATTTATTTTTCTCTTTATCTGTGGGCATATTAGCCAGCAGTAGCACTCGTGTTCAAGAGTTTCCGTTATTTGTCTGTCTTCAGCCATCCATCCTTCCGTTCATCTATCCATCAATCAAGTGGGACACTCAAGCCAGAAACTCATCAGAACAAAGCAATCAGCTTTGTGCATCAATTCCTCTTTTCATTAGAGGCACATGCAAACCATGGTCCACAATGTGTGTGCTTCTATTTTTGTGACCGAGAGTGTGCAGTGCTCATTAACTGGGGTCAGCTAATTATTCGGCCAGACTAATGAAGGTCAGTGTGCCCGTCTGTCTTTGTGTTGACAGTCCACACATGACTAAGATAAGTACACCTCTTCAACCCTCCTGTTATTTGTCATCTTGATTACAAGATTTCATAGAACTAATTCAACACCTCTATATGTTAAATTTCCCCATACATTGGATTATCCTTTGCTTTCAGTATTGTGACCTTCATAAAATGATGAAATGTTAAACTGCACATAAAATTTTGATTTAAAAACATGGGCTAAGAGGATAGCTAAATGTAAAATCCTATGAAGATGATCCTTTCACACAGACATAATGCACACAAATGGAATTTACTCTGACTTCTGGTGTTGTACACTGGAAGGAAAATTTTCTTGTCAGTCATGAAATGAAGTACATTATCCACAAGATTCAATGGAGAGATCAAAAATGCATACAATGCAATTATCTATAATGAAAATGAACTCTGATGCCAAAGGTACTGTCCATATGTATGAAGCAATGTCACAATTGAACATGAGATTGCAGAATGGTGCCATTATTATGATGGACAGACCGAACCGAATTAGGCAGATTTGATAATAACATGTCCACTTACCTGGATCCTTAATGAACTGAAAGCAACAATGTCTATTATTCTTCTATCATGCATGACTAGCATTCTGTGTGAATACGTCAATGCTGCCCACGCTGTCACTCACTATCATTATATATCTTTTTATAATCTTTATTCAAACAGGAAAGTGTCTCCTTGAGATGAAAATTCCCTTTTGCAAGAGTCTTTAC
>JBBBVU010000019.1:16503508-16524068 GCA_037177055.1 Atherinosoma microstoma
ATATTTTTTCAATACAAAAAATACATTTTAATGCCTTTTTTAAATTGTAATTTCCTGAAATTAATTACAAATATTTGTAATTAAAGTACAGTTTTTAATTAAATGTTTCAGAAAGAAAATAATAATGATAATAAATAAGTAAATCTCTTGGATCTGTGATCAACGATGCAGCCTAGGCAGAGTCATCTAACGCAGATCCACTGAGCTTTCAGCACTGAGTGCATCATCAGAGGACAAGTTCATAAAAAAATTGTATTGTTCAATACAGTGCGCACGGTTTGGTACGCACCTGTATTGAAAGATTCAATACAGATACATCTATTGTTGCACCCCTATATATATATACTATGCTGCAGGTATTATCGAAGGTAAAACTGTTAAGGATATAAAGTGATGGGTCATATTTCTCTAAACTGAAGATCAGAAGCCAAATAGGGCATGTATGTCAATGTGACTGCAGCAATTCAGACTTGTGCAATGTTGTGTGATACAACTATGTTATTAGATTCATCCTTGACAATAACGCACCATGAAGGCAATTCACATTTCATATACATTCATTTGCTACCAGATTGATAAAAAGCAATGCATTTGACTTCAGAGAATCAAAACAATTTTGTGGATAGTACGTTTGAAATTATTTACATAGGAGATGTTGGTACAGCCATGGTGTACCATCCTTTTATAGAGAATACGATGTGTTTAGAGTTTTGGGAGAAAATTATATTATTTTTAGCAATGCCTTAATATGATATGATTTCATCGGCCACAATCATGGATTCATAGACAAAACAAAATGTGTGCTAATGTAATTTTACCTAACTTATACACGCTAGGTTGGTAAAATATTCAATTTACAAGGATAATATGAAAATGAAATAAATAGTATTAAAATTCCCCAACATGAAAAAACCTCCTCTTCATCTATCCCAGTCCTTCTCTGGCTATCTTGGCAAGCCCCAGCTCCTACACCCCAACATCACTAACAAGCAGCGGATACAGCGCTGGATTACTGTAGGCGTTAAATCAATAGCGGCTGGTCTCCCAGGCACAGCTATAGATTATGAATCAGTGTTGGTGAGCAGAGCACCATGGTGGCAAAAGGAAGTAAGAAGACAGAGAGAGCAGGAACAGAGGAAAGAAAGGGGAAAATACTGGTTTGAAGAATCCAAATGACAGATGGAGGTGTCATATTATCAAAAAATGCCTTCTAATAGCATGTTTAGATATACATACATAGGCTATAGGCTACACACACTATTGGATAAAAAGCTAAAATGTCTTCATCAACTGTGTCACAAGATATGTAATGCAACATAAACAGAATTGATTATACTGTATACCATTAAAATAAATTAAGGATAAGCGAATGAATTAATCTAAACCACACCTTTAAAACATTTCCATATTAATTAGGCTGTCAAGTTCATGTAGCATTTTGTACAGACTTTGAGCAGAGCAAGAATAATTTGTAAGATGTGAGGTTTGGAGCACAGCCCCGCCAATATCTATATAACTGATCTATGGCAACAGAGCCCATTAACCTGGATGAACCTCTGGTAATCTCTGCAGTGAGCTCCAATGTTTCCAGCCTTCAGTTCAATTCAAGGCCCTCTGAGTCCTGTTTACAGATGGTATCTAAGTGGCTTGATTCAACTGCCAATGAATATTGGCATGTGTCTACACCCCATAGACCCTGCTATTAGGGGTGGAGACCACAGGGTTAGCCAAACACAAACTGAACTTGACATTTCCCTCGCTGCTCCAAGTTCAACAGATACACACCTGCATGTTCACAATCATGTATCACTCCAAAAAAGGTAATTCAAGTCAGATGTTCAGAAATATGCAAACATGAAGTTAGCGTCTAAATGTCATGACCACATGTAAACACAAACAAACAAACCAAACACGCACATAGACACTTCAACCTTGCTACGGGGCAGGTTGCTAGACCCATACTGCCCCCTGGCTCGCCTCGCCTCTCTCTGTTTGTCAAGCAGCAACAGACGCCGGAGGAATAACTCATCTCCCACCACAGATTCAGGATCAGATTACCCTGGACCAGCTCCCTAACCTTAACCATTAGATGGATAAGAAAATATCTGTTCTGGGATCAGTGTCTGGGGGGATGGATATGATACTGAGAAACTATCAGAGGTGACTGAGTTCAGGGTCAGGTCCCAAGGAGCCATGGGGTGGGAAAGGGTCAACCAAGACTACCTCACGGCAGAACCTGAGTTAGACAGAGGAAAAGAAGAGCTCTGTAAACTGCTTTACTTCCAACTATGAGGCCATATAGATAAATGAAAAAATGAATAAAAGGATAATACATTTGATTCAGCAGCTTAAAGCATCCTGACTTGAGCCAAAAGATGTTTTAGTTTAAGCTGTAAAGTCATTAAAATATTACTGATCAGCAATTTTTTTAAGCAGTTCACAATAGTCAAGGTTGTTTACACAGGTTGCAAAGATTTACAAATATGCAATGCCATTTTAATGCACACACACACGCTGTTAAGTGGTCTCTCTGTGGATAATCCTAGCATGGGTACTGTGTTAACCGTTAGCTGCAGACTCTGGTAGCCATGAGCCACCAGCTGTGTCTGAATGACAGAGTCTCGAAGGAGGCTGTTGCTCTACTATGGAGCTGTCAAGGTCAGCAGGAACACATACACATGCACACGCACGTACACTGGCTTCCAGATATCCAGAAACACATGAACACACGAACACACACATGCACGCACACACCAAGCACCAGAATGATTAATCTGTCAATCAATGCACCCATGTCCTGCAGTGAGCCCTTGTCTTTTTCCTGCGAGGTTCCTGTGAACAGAACCCAAGAGCTTGCAAGATTGGTGTGCAAGTGTGTCACTTTTTCATCATGCGTGTTTGATTTGTGCAATCAGAGCCTATTCAAAACATTTTACACATCATACCACTCAAGAACAGCTGAAATGCAGAACATGGTACTGTGATATCCGCTTTCCTTACTCCCAGTGTATGGTGGTAATAAAGAGTGAGTTTTTATTGAATGTCCCTTTCACTGTAAGCTAGTCTTTTGATGACAACCAGGAATGAACTAGATATGGAAGGCACTCCTGACCTCTAAAATCACTGGATAGAATTGGGATAGCAAAGCAGCAGGAGTGGTGGCTAGACTGGTCCTTATGCTGTGTCTGAATGGCCTGTCCAATGCAAATTTCTTCTGGCAGAGATCACATATACACGGTTTTATTCAAAGGCAACATGTGACACTGCAGAACAACATATTTAATGGTAATTCACAACCAGAGCTGACGACACACAAATGATAGAATAACTACTTATTACATTAATATAAGAAATTTGCATGAATTTTGTTTTTAAAATATTTGAGGTCCAAACAAAAATACAATGAATTAAACATGAATAAAAAAAATTATCTCTCAATTGCATCAATAACTTCACTTAGTTATATATTTTGCAGCTACTATGTTCTGTATATTAATTATCTAATTATTAGTTTAGATGAAATTAGTAATCTTAATTTCTTTTTGAAAAGCTTAATAGGAAATTGTCACGGTTCACATTTTTTCAATCTATCTTCTGTCATCAACTGAGTGATATTAATATGCTAAATTAACATCATTACACTTGTACCATTCAGATATAATTAAGATTGTAGCATATAAATCTAATTAACTTGTGCATTTAGAGCTTGCTTTTCAGTTTCATTAACTGTTTTCATTTCTCAGAAAACTAATATGGTCATTTCATACTTTTTAAGTCCATGTTTTTCATACTATTAGTGCTCTTCACATGAATGTTTACGACCGCTGTCCCTTGTAAAGCAGCACTACTACTTACAATTATTACTACTTCTGTAGCAACCATTACAATATTACAATCTCTGTTTTTATGTAGTTTCATGTGCAGCATTTGTGTGCTTGATCCTTTTTCATTTGACTTTTTATCCAAAGCTGCTTTAATAACATGGCGTTCGTGGTGTTCAGTCATCATCTCTGTTGCTCACACTAATTACTGCATCTCTTTCTTCTTCATGCTCCCATTTACCCCTCTACACTCACCACGTCTCCCCATCACTTCATTTTCTCAACTGTCCTCAGCCTTGCCGGCACTAATTGTGGATGACCAGTGTAGCTGAGGAGGGAAAAGTTGGAAAATGGGGACAAAGCCTTTAGTGCTTTATCTGGAGTGATAAAAGAGTTAGCCTTGTTCCATGTGATCCAATCCAAGTCAATCACATTGGGGAAAATTGGATTCCTGAATAAGGAAATCCCATGAGGGAGGTTAGTCTGTCCATCTGGATCAGCAGAAGACATTTCTTCTCCTCTTCCTCTGCCTGTCTTTCATTCTCTCCACTGAGGCACTGTGCGTGGAGAGATTCTGTTCTCACTTTAGTGAACCAATAGGGCCATAATAAGTATTGATTAAGCTATTAGCCAACATTACCCAGGCACTGGCAGAGACTGTGTTTAGAATCAGCACCTCAGGAGTCTGTCACACTGTGTCACACACATGAACACAAGGACATACACTTGCTCACAGTGTTGAGAGGCTGATTGGGTGTGCTAGGAAGTTGGTTAGTTACTGAGGCGACTAAACTACTATTCTCTTATCTATTTCCCTCCGTCCCTCTGCACATCTTCTACAACTCTATCTATCCCTGTAACTGAACTCCAATCAAGCAAGGCCACAGTCCAGAATACACGCAGTCTGAATGAGATGGGTGAGAGGACAACACACACACGCACACAAACATGAGGAATCAGATAAAAGAGGCTTGATTACAAAAGACAAGGTCATAGTGAGGACTGACACAGGTTGAGCGAAGCTTTCAGAGTCATGCAGCCCACATACACCTACGAGTGGCTACACACACATACATTTATCTTTTCAAATGACGGACAAAGGGGAGGAAGTTTTTTGAAAGAATTTTTTAATGTAGACCATATTTGATTCCAGTCAAAATGCTAATATACGTGCGTGACTCCCAGTCAGAGGTGCTTATTGTGCGATTTTAATCACTCCACTATGCTATACTTCACAAATAGAGAAATAAAAAAATTGAGCCATAGAGACACAGACAAGTGTTAGAATTAGCTGCCACCAAAACTCAACACCACTATGTTTTGAATACATTTTCCAAGAATTTGTCTGACTGAGTGATTTCCAATACATTGTCAGGACAAATTACCTCCACTTAATAAGATCCTTGGTGGAAGCAGAGGACAACCACTCAGAGAGGGGGAGATGAAATGACAAGTATTAATTTGGGATTTTTCACAAACTGACACTCCAGTCTCCATCCTCAGGCCCTGGGGCTGTGTCACTTCTCACCCATACTCACACAAACACAAACCCTTCAGTTTCTCTCTGTTGCTCCCCATCCCTCAGCAACTCCCTCCTCCTTCTTCCTGATCATGGAAGAAATTCTGTGGCGTAGCAATTACCTAAGTCTTTTATCAGTCATTTCAAAGGAGGAAAATTAGAGCAATTGTGTCAGGATGGTCATATGGGCAGAAATTGCACACTTATTGGGTGCACTTACGCCTGTGACTCTGCTCCCCGCACTGATGGGCCCATTGTTAGGGGACGGTGCCTTCGAGACTGCTGATTGGGGATGAGAGCAGATGCATACCCGCCCCCCCATACCCTCTGCAACCCTCTCGCCCCTCTAAATTCTCTCCTCACTCCGACATACCCCCACCCTCCAATCCCTGCCAACACACCAAGTCTTTGTGTTGATTCAGGCCCACCCCTCTCCCTTTAATGAATATAAATCACAGCAAAGCTTGAGTTTATGCAGACTATCATCAAAGTTAAGATAGAACCGCCATCTTCTTTGACAGTAAATTAATTTGACCCACCTTCACTTGTTCTACCTCTCCACCCTCTTGTCAATCATTTACTTCATGTCCTGCTCATCACCATCTTCATCATCTGTGGCTGAGGATGGTTATCATTTTAGTCCTATATGGAAAATGCACAATTTATTTGCTTCAATGAAAAACAATTCCACAGATGAGTAATGTACAAATGCTTCAGTTTAATAGATTTTATAACAGCTTCAAAGGTGATGTTAAAAGGAAATGCCCAAATGTTAAAGTGCAGGCATATCATCCTTCTGTAAATTTTTAAATTAAGTGAAAGCATATCTAAAGGAAAAACATTTTCTTAAAGGAAACAAAGACATTTTTATTCTTTCCAGATTCACATAATTATGATGAATTGATAAACCAGTTCAGAATAACAGCAACTGAGATAACATGACCTTTGGCAACCCAATTCCATTGCAAAATGTCATCTGAATTTCAATCTTCGAGCAAGAATCTACAACACAAAAAGCACAGCAATCACAGATTTAAACTTAAAAGCTATATATTTTGAAAGACATATGCTATTACCTGGCTCCAAAGGATCATAGGCCACTCAGCTAACGAGTCAAGCCTCCCTCTAATAGTAACTCTGTCTGCTTACAGGGATCTTTCCCTAAATGCTAACTAGATTCAGGCAGTGAATCCTAGCAGTAAATGCTAAGTCTATGGCTTAATCGTCGACTCTAGCTCCTTCGCACCGCAGGGAGCTGCCAGGCCTCTCTATTCCCACTCCACTGGCCACACATCTCCACTCAATCTGTCTTAGCATATTGATTTCCCAGCTGTCTCATTGGTTCCTAACATAATTATGGCCGGCTAGGCTAGGGGCACAGGCGCAGGGCTAATACATTTACACCGAGCCCCATCAGCACGGGCTTATATTCATGTCATTGGAAGAAGCCAGAGATTGGATGCCTATAAGAGGCAGATCCACTAAGAGAATTTGGGGGGCTTTGCTCTAATGAAAAAGGGAATTAGCTGGATCGACCTCCATCACACTCCAAGATCAATAGCAGCATTCATGAAAACATGCAGTGGAAAAAAATGAAGACAAAAAAGTGACACATATGTTAATAAAGACCAGCTTATTCATATTTCAATGATCCCATTTATACGAGATGCTGACGTAAGCTTTTGATCAAAGATTGCTGTTAGGCGTGAAGTTGAGTTCACTTGCTTGTAAAAAGTTGGGGCAATAGCCTTTAGATACAGCATGGTCTTATCATTATTTTACTCTGACTGATTACTGTTTCCCAAAATTACATTTGTGTAACTTCTATAACCTCCAACAGTTTAAGAAAGAAAGGATAAAAAAAGAAGGGAGGGGGTGGTGTTGAGCATGTGAGTGTGGGATGGGGGTGGGATCTATCTGTTTCGCTCTGCCTAATTGTTGTCAGAAGCTGACCTAAAACGCAGAGACAGTATTTTTCAAAGTCAAGGATGAGGTAGAGGAGGGGTGGGCAATTCATCATGGTATCTCCCTTCCTCCTCCGCCCAGGACCAGCAAAGGTTTGCTAGTTATTTAATTCCATGAATCAGGCCTTTAATGGCAAAGTCCAGCCCCATAAATTAGACATGCACTCGATTAGGGTGTCTGGTGTAAGCTCCAGTTTTAGGTATGATTCTGACATGCAAGGTCATCCAGACTTTCTCACACCTATTGCAATCATGATCATTAGAGAGGGGCCAGGGTGGATAGCTATGAAATCTGTCCGCACCTTACAGGTTGCTGGAACCGACAGAGATACATGAACCAGGAGATCCCCTGTATTTGAAAACACATTTTATTTTGGATATTTGAATGTTCACTTTGAAATCAAATTTGAAATAGCAATTTGTTTAAGTGCACTCATGAATCAAACTTGAACACCAACAATCAGTGGAAGTGTGGCTTGAACAAAAGTGCTTCAATTACTGCTCAAAATTATACATATGGATATTTAGGAAAAACAAGACGTCATGTAACACTCAAGTTGGTACGACAATCAAACGTGAATTATACTTAAAGTACTACACAGCAGTGCTGCAGAACAAAGATGTGATGATGACTGTACATACACAAGAACACACTGAGCAGACAGCTTGCAGCTACATAAAATAACCTTCCACACACATTGGCACACTAAGGCTGTGATCAGCACAGTGCTGGGCTGGAAAGGCTGTCTTCCATTGTGATCTTTGAAGAACATAAAATATATGTGACACATTTCTAAAGCCTCTAACTGCATTCACATGGGCAAAATAGCTTTACTGTATTATGTGTTTATTATTAGACCTCATTTACCTTCACACCTTATCAACAACAAGTCTTTCATAGCTCTTATATATATATCTATTGTTATGAAGGAGTGAACAATGCTGTTAATTCTGCAGGGATTTCTTTTGTAAATTTCCTGTTGGTTTGCAGCTCCCTTTTAATTCTCACATTTCTAAAAGGAACAGTGAGGTTTCTTCCTTTTGCCAAATTTCATGTATTTATTTATCAATCTTGTTATTTATTTATTTATTTATTTGTTTCAGTGGCATTTTGGACAGTCACAAGCATTTGCTGACAGTTATCTGTCAACGGGACGTCTCCTTTCTTTTATTCATTTCTTCTTTCCTGAGAGATGGTGCTGAATGCAAGTCAGCCTTTTCTCCCGGGAGGGAAGAAGGTGGGGGGGCAGTGGAGAGGACAGTAGTGGAGGGGGTGGAGGGGCAGATGGAAAGGATGGGGGGGGGGGTTGGGAGCTGCAGGGATGTGTGTGTGTGTGTGTGTGTGTGTGTGTGTGTGTGTGTGTGAGGGGGGTGATAAGACATGTCAGGTAGGTGTGGTGTGTTGGACCATTTCATTCTCCCGCTACACTTTCTCTATTGTGTATTTAGTACCAAAACGTGTGTATATGGCTGTGTGTGAGATTGTGGAGGGGTATTCAGGAGGACACACTCCTGACCATCAGATCGGCCTCCATTCTGACATTCCTGCGCTTCCTCAGTCTGAAAAGGCAACCACAGACTCCATGAATGGCTGTGTGTACTCGTGTGTGTTTCTGAGCACATAGCAAAAATAGTTACTGTACTGTATATCTGTGGAAAACACAGTGTGTGCACACAAAAAATGTGTCAAAGCTCGAAACAAAATTATAAGTGCTTATGTGGTTGTAAATATGTGTTTGTTAGTGACCTGTGTAAGTGTATATTATCATCTGTGTGGGTATAATTGGGATGTTTCATGTCAGGGGAACACCAGTAGTATCTCTTTCTTTTTTTTTCTAAGCAAGCCAGCCAGTCAGAGACCATAATGGGTGTTTTTGCTTGATGAAAGCCTCAAAGCAGAGGTCCGGTGTCTGTTTTGATAAAGAGAATGAGCATGCCAGTGAGTGAACCCAGCATTGATGCTCGGATAAAACACATGATCAATAAAATAAACAGTACATCACCTCTATTAGTGACACAACACCAGGATCAAGGTATGTGGAAATGGAAACAGAGGGGCTGGTAGCGCCGCAGAGGTTTCACATTTTTAGGCAGAATGAGATGCTGTTGTGTTTATTGAAGCCGTGTGATTACCGAAAACAAAGTAATGGGGAGTCAGGGATTTTTGAAAAATATACCAGCAAATAACAAGCGTGCCATGTTGCTGCTGCTAGTAAGACTGAAAATAAATCTACAGTACACATTTTTTTATGATTAAGCTTCACATTTAGAAAAATAGGGAATCTGGTAATAACATACCATGTTGATATGTAGTATATATGGGCTGATTTGACAAAGTTGTAAATAAGAAAAACAAAATAACCATAAACTGCAACCCAAACAACTTGAGCTTACAATGCAGACACTAAAAGCCATGAGAGTGGAGTTCCTCACTCATCCAAATTGATTTCTGTTTGCTTTCTGTTTACAAGGTGTGCAGATTAATTTGAAACATGCCCAAACACTTCCCCTGCCTCCCCTCGTCCCCCCTCCCACCCCACCCTAAATCATGATAGCTTTTTTTTTTCCCTGAGAGCAGCAAGGATGAAATAATGACAGCGATTAGATTACTATTCTTAAGAATCCATTAGTCAAAAATGACACCCAGGAAATCACACAGTGCATTCTGCCCTAATGCAATAAGGTGCCAATTATAACACTCATGTGGAATAAGTGGGCTCCTCTTCCTCTGTTGGCTGAGGAGAACACAAATCATCATTACCGTGTACTTCTTAATGCTATCTGCTCTGAGGGGCATTAAGAACAGACTAATAAGTTTAGCCCTTGCAAACAGAGTGCAGCAGCGCGCTCCATTTTCTCACTCATTGTCCTTCCTCTTCTCATCAGCTTTTTAAACCTGTCTGCCTGTCAAGCTGCTGTATCCGTGTTACTTATTTCATTCTGTCTATCCTGGTTGTCCCTCAATATGTTACTAATACCCTGCCTACCAAGGCCCAACTAGCTGTCACACAACAAACCCACATATCAAGTGGTTTGATCTTCGGACAAAGGGTTTCCAGTAGTTGTGACAGGCAATGAATGCAAAAGTCACCTCTTCAACTTATATCTGGTACATCTGCGCTTTTGTATTTCCAAGTTAAGCTGCTTCTATCTAATATCTATAAACTCTAAAACCTTGTATGCAGAGGCAAAACAAGTAAACAAAGCTGACCCATGGAGCAAACAGCAACAGAGCAAACAGTCATCAAATGTTTGGCTGCTTTAAGCCAACACTAATTTCAAGCCATCAGCTATAAGCTTGCAGAATGCTGGAAAGCTAATAACATTGTCCGACTTTGCCACCGGTGGCCTGCTATCAGGCTTTCAGAAGCCTGCCAGCTGGGAATGGCATAAACCGCTAAAAAGGATCCTGTTGGGCAGGAGCAACTTTTCCAAACTTCATCTCATTGGATGAAAAGACAAAGAGAAGGAAAGAAGAGTTTGATGGCAGGAAGGCAAAGCCGAGGGGAATCTCAGACGATGATGAAAGCAAACTCTCGAAGAGCCACAAAACACCACACACCCCCTTTCATTACATCAAGGGGCAAGCAAAGAGAATTATAATAACACTGCCTTTTCTTTTTTAATTAATGAAGACTGTTATTTGGTAGGAGGCAGGGCAAGCTGTGAGGGATCCTGGATGAGTGGCAAACATCAAACAGAAATGGTGTGTGTGTGTGAGAGAGAGAGTGAGTGTGTCTGAGCTAGTATGTACACATGAACGCAGGGTGACTGTATGAATTTGATTTGGGCTTGGCATCCATTTGTGCGTTTGCTTCCTGCCAGGCTAGCCCGTTGCCTTTAGTAAATAACACATGCTCATGAGTGGCAAGCGGACTTTGGCTTTTGTCTTTTCGTGTGAGTGAAGCTTCTGCTTTTCTGCATTAACGATTGAAGAGGAGGAAATGAGGAGAAGAAAACATTATTCATACAACACATTATACAAGTTATGGAGACTTTGAGAACTTCCCCCGTTTCCACTGAAGGTGGTTTTAATAAGGTTCCATGGGAGTTGGTGCTTCGGGGTGTTGACTAACGGTGTGAGTGTGTGTGCATATGGGAACATGTGTGTATATCTCTTGTCTGAATGAGTGTGTTCAGTAGTGGGATGGCACGTGGTATGTATTACACATCAAAGAAAGGTCAGGCTCAAACACAGAGTCAGGCTAAAGGTTAGGGCACAGCTCTATATAGAACAGAGAGAGGGATGAGGCTTATCAAAGCTATCACTTGGAGAGAGACTGCTAGAGGTCACCAAACCCTTGACATGACGTTCAGATCTAATGTCTCAGCCAAGGATCAATAAGACTACACATAGACAAACCAGATAGGCTTAACATCAGTGTTGCCCCACAAGCAGTGAAACCAAACACTCTTTCACTTTCAACTTTCAACTAAAAAAAAGAAGGATGTGAAATGAAATCAAAAAAGACAATCAATTAAACAAGAGCAGTGGGATGAATAAAAGAAAGGTTTCTTTGGATGCAAACAAGTGCTGAGAAAAGTGTTTCTTCAAAATTGTGAAAATTTGATGGTGATTTCTTGGCATACTTGCTAAATATATTGAAAGCATCTGATGGAATAATGCATTAAATAATGCAGATCAGAGGGGTTGAGACATTGCTGCAGCAGATTAATGTGTGCTCCTTTCAAGCAAGGCATACATAGATATATTAATACATATATAAACAGGTAGATAATTGATTTATTGTGCAAGTTAAATTTGCCCACATTTGTTCCTGAACTTAATAGCTAATCATACGAATTTCGCTGTATTTGTCTCAGGGCCTACAAAAGTGAATTACTCCAACTGACAGATAAAATGGCTACAGCTAGAAAAAAATAAATAAAAAATAGGGGGGAGAGGTGGCATCATCCTTCTTCCTTGTGACTTCCATTCGCCTGTGTTCCAGAAAGTGACAGGACGCAGTGTGTTTTTGCTTACTCATCAATATTTCAGAGCGCTACACATGGAATGCTCCAGTGACTTTGAATATAGGGCCCATGCGTACACCTCTTCTCTCTTCCTTAGTGATATGACATCAAGTAATGCCCAGTGAAAGTTAGAGAAAAAAAAGAAGGTGCATCAAGCCCCCCCCCTCCCTAATAAAATCTATGAAAGAATTGCTGAAAGAAGCTTTATACAATCAAGGGGGGGAAAAGAGGAAATACAAGATATTTGAAGAGGGTTTTTCTATAAGGTTGTGACTCTAAACTAAAGAACTCAGACTAAAGGCTGAGCATATGACCAACAGTGTGCATGTATTCTTTTTCACACACAGATAAAGGCACAAGGGGTTAGATTGATTTAGAATGCCAAGTTTATCCTTAAAATCTTCTTTAAGAGAAACCATGTTAGCAAAAAGAGTGTTCACTGTTTAAGCATCATTTTATTGTCTGCATGAGGACAGGAATTCATAAAAGGAAAAGACGTCTCATGGTAGCATTTGTAAAAACTAGTACATGCACCTGAACATCAAATTCACGCCATCAAACGTCTGTTTTAGTATAAGAATGTAAATAAGATTGTGTGTGTGCTTGTGATCATGTCTGCGTGTCTTCAAGCTTGAGCATGCGTGCTCTTGTCTGTGTCATTTTGAAGAATAAAGTCCATTTATCAAGGACAAAGGGGCCCCAAAGTGTCAAAGACTAATGGACGTGGCCCCATCTTTTCTCCCCCCCCCCCCATCACCCTCAGAAATTAATTAGAAATAACGAATAGATAGTCTTTTCACTCCACTCTCATTTATTACAATGGTAATTGCTCTTCCCTCATTGTAGGTTAAGTCTTTAAACACTGTCTTACACCAAGACATGCTCATCCTCACCATCTATAATTCATGATATACTTTGCACCAAGCAAAGCTGTTAAATATTTAGCAAATCATTGCCTTAAACTTAATCACCCTTTGATAAATGCATGTGTTTTTCCCCCTCACACTACCCCTTTTTCTGCTCCTCGATCAAGAAAGTACAAACTCAAACGAGTGGTATAATCTATTTTTAATTTTTACATCAGAAATTAACATAACACAACTTAGCATAATGTATTAATTACAGTACATTGTTAAGTGCTACATTATGTCTCTGTGAAGCAAGCTATTATCATTGTACTTCATGAAGTATTAAGCCTAATCTATATTTCAAGAATGCTTAAACATTAATTTGTTAGAATTGCTGCTAATGTCTTTTCTCATCAAGATCAAATTTCCCACATTTGTTAACTAGCAGTAATTTGCATGTTTTTAGCCTCTGAGGGTTTCCATGCTGTATCCCAGTTGCCGTTTTCTAGTAAAACATCAGAAAATGAAGTGAAAATTAAACTTATTGTGGTTGGTTTTTGTGAAAACTGCATGAAACAGCAACATTTTTACTTTATACAGAGACGAAAATTACATACATTAACTGTGTGATCTAATAGTTTATGTTTTACATAAGAAAGACAGAAAAAAAAGAAAGAAAGGCCTTTTCACATTATGTGTTTCAATTTAAGGCCAATGCATTTTTACTGCACATCGGCCATGTGTGTGAAAGTGCAGAGGCAGAATGGGTGCTAGCCAGTACTGATCCACAACTGATGCACCTCTGAGCAGGTGGGGTAAGAACAGAAGGGTAGATAGGCCTGCCTTGGTATCATTCTTGTGCTTACTAAGCCAGCATTGTGGTACCAGGGATACTGCTGCCACTCAGCTGATTCCGTAATAATGCTAGCTTGATATAAGCACACACTAATGCAGGGCTGAACTTCCTCTGTTTGCCATGTGTAAATTACTAAGGGAATACGTTTTTTTTGCTGTTAAGTGAAAATGGCAAATGACTACTTTAAATTCATTAGCTGTACCCACACTGTCTTGTTGGGGTTGCAAGGGACTATTTTCTGACATGCCTGTGACAGAGTTCGCAGAGCCAGACTAAAAATTCCTCACAGGGCTTACACTGAGAGATATAATTTAACAAAGTAAAAATCATCTATTAACATGACAATGTATACGTCTCTGGATTGTGGAAAGTAACAAAAGTACCTGGAGAAAGATGAAGGAGGAAGAGCTGCAAACTCCACACAGGAGGGACCAGACAACCAAAACAGCAAACGTTGATCTGATATTTTATCATGAGAAATTATCAAATGGTCATTTTTAAGCAAACTGCTTTAACATCTTAAAAAAAAGACAATTTTTCTTGCTTTCATCTTCTCTGAAAGTTCTTAAGTTGTGATAACTGAAATATTTTAAAGGGAATTTTGACAGTTTCCTGATACTTAATATAACACAGTAGTGAAGTATGAATATTGTATATCTGTAAGAGGTAGAATGACTATCCTTCAACATTGGTTGGTTCAATCGCTGACAATATATTTCAAATATTTTACCCATCCTTGTGCAAGATGAACCCAGAACTCTCCACCAATGTGTTTCCCAAATGAATAAAAGCATTTGCTAAATAAGTGTAATAATATATAGCTGAATGATGAAGAAAAAAAAACACTAATAACAAATATTTAGCGGTATATACTCCAACTCCACTTTATTTATATGGAACTTTAAAAAAAGAAAAAGCAGCTTCAAGGTACAGCTAAAATTTTGTAGCATTTCTCACTTCCTGTTTTGACTTCCTTATTTAAATCCTGACTGCTTGTCATTGGTGGCAGGGATAATAGACGGGTAGTACAAACAGTCTTTCACATTATCATAAAATCACAAATGTAAATACGTACACATTCTTTCAACTCCCCTTCTCTCAAAAGACAAGAGTACATCTTTAGATTCTAAACATCCTATTTGAATGCATCTTCCTCTCTTCTAGTCTCCCCTCTCTCCATTTGCTTCTCTCCCTCTCTCTCTCTCTCTCTCTGAGGCACTCCATTCTCCTGATGTTTAATTCATCACACTTTTCCATCATCCTTCCACCTCTCTCTGCAGCTCTGTCAGGTAACAAACAATGAGTTTTTGATGTGAATAATTTAATGCGTGTACTGCAAATGCCGGCGCTCGGCATTACCCATGCTGCACACTCGGCTGTCATTAAGACACCTGATTTCCCCCAAGATTCCTCTCCCTGCCTCACAGATGAAAAGGTAACACACATGTCGAAAATTCTCCCCCCTTTACATCTGGGGAGGAGGGCTATATTTTTAGACAGGCTAAATGAGACAATGAAAGCGGTAAGCAGCGAAAAGAGATAGGAGAAAAAGACAGACAGAAAGAAAGCAAAGGGGAGAGGAAAATAAAGAGGAGAGGTGGAGGGAGAGTGTGACTGTTTTCTTGTACATGTTTTTCTTTTCCTTTCACTCTCATCCAATGTCGCATCATCAAATGCTAACCCTGCTTTCAAGAGTCTGCAAAAGCATTGATTCAATATTGTTTTCCTTGTGTTGCTGTGATCTTGAAACTTCTCTCTGGCTGAATCTAGACACATGGAGGGAAAATGACGGTGGTGACATCAAACACAAAGGTGTTGTGGATAGTAACACACAGAGCCTCTAATCGCTATCCCTTCCTATTTCTCCCTCCTTCTTAGCATCCTGCCTCTTTACATGATACAAGCCATGGGCTTCATGCATATGTGATGATATCAAATCCAAACAATTATTGGCTCAGGTCCCCCCCAGTTCTTGGTAAAGGACTATATTTTTAGAGAATCTTACCTCTAAACTCTATAGTCCTGTACGCAAAAGAAATGAGCCATGGTGGAAATAGTACAGTAATAGCAGTATTATGTGAATTACAGCAGTGTGGCCAATACAGGCTCATCTATCCTATTCATCCCTCTCCCAAGCCATTCTGCAGACAGACAATCAGTGCACACTGGGACTGGTGAATGAGGATCACCTCCACTGGCAGCAGGGTCCTCCGTTTCATTAAAAAGGATTAAAAAAAAAAAAGGTGGAGAGATCAGGGGTGGGTGGGTGGGGGGTTAGAGAAGGGGAATGAAACGAAAGAGAACAGACAGAGGAGGGGGTGACAATGACGGAGATCTGGGCAGATATAAAGGCAAAGGGCAGTGGGTTTTAAAAAATATGAAGGACAAGGATGGAGAGCGCGAGTGATTCCAGGGGAAGTGAGGGAAAAAGGAAGGCAATGAGGGAGATCTGGTCTGATATTAAGATATAAAGGTGCAGGGTGATATGAATATAAGGCTGCATGACTCTGATGTGGTAAGCAGAGTGAGAAAGGAAATAAGAAGAGGGTGCAATGCAGTGAAGGTGGGTATAGTATTAATAAGCCATTGTGGGGATAATTGAGGTATTGGGGGTGGTACTCTGAAAGCCTTTTTAAAACCAACTCCCCCTTGAATCTTTGATTCACTTTCATCACCTCCAGTGTGGCCACGTTGATTGTGTGAAATCGGCAGGAGGGCCTTCAATTACTGCATCTCATCTGTGGACTTCATGCACAGCCACATGTACGCACAAACTGAAATATGCACAGAGACATACTTGCTGGCGTACACATTTGAAAAATACATACACTTTACTCCTCACAGAGGCAGACTCACACACTGACTCCACACATTGAGAGGATCTCTTGATTTTGTTCAAATGACTGGGGAGAAAGAGGGGAGAGAGGATACACAATAGACAGAAGAAAGCAGCAGAGATGAAGAAGAATGTTGATTATTCTCTTTGTCTATTTTGTCATTAGCAGATGGAAGCCTGATAATGTACTGGATGGTTAAAAGTGGTCATACAATAGAAAATGAGAAAGAATCCTATACATAATGACAGTGTAAAAGGAGTAACGCATGTCCAATGTGCACTATTCTCTGAACATTACACACAACCAAGACCACATAAAGGCCGGCACACTGAAACTGACAAACCAAGTAGTTCCTGCACACATGTCCGATTGCAGGTATGTCTTTTTAGGGTACCTATTGGAGACAAAAATATTTGTACCACTATGATAATTAGTTGTTATTTGTGTATTTCTGTCATTCCTCTCAACTATTACCTACAAACAAATACATTTGTCACAAAAAAAAAACCATATTGCATCCTTTATACACCTAAACACGCACATACCTGCACACTTTTACTAAATATAAACTCATTCTTGGTGTTGAATGGCTTTAAACCCTGTTTAAACCAAGCCTTTATTTCCCCTGTTGCTCACCAAGAGAGTACTGTGCAATAGTGTGTGTCACTGATAGTGTGTATTTATGTATGTGTAGATAGCTGCATATACATACAGTGCAGTGTGACCGTATACAACTTGATGTTTGCATGTGCTTGTGTGAATTGCGGTGTGCCCTGCTCATTGTCTTAATTAAAAGTGAAGTTACTGAGCTCCAGTCACCAAACAGCCACTGGGAATATTTCTAATTATTTCCTACCTTTCAATCCCTTTCACTCTCATATATGTGATTACTGACAGCTACCGGAGATTAGCTGACGGTAGTGTGTATTTGCACATGATTACTGTTTGTCCAAGTTGATAGAAATAACTCCTGCTCTGTAACACAAATGTGATTGCATGCAAGTATGTCTGCTTCTGTGTTAAGCCTTTATATAAAGTACAAAAAAGCAAGAATTTAATGTTGAAGCCAAAATTGTTGCAAATATTAATTTCATGAAATGACAGCAAACACAAAAACTGCAAATTTCCAGATTTCTTCACAGCAATGTTCATGTTTTGAATGATATTATGCATATACACTCATACATGCTAATATACTAAGAAATACATCTAAGGCCATGCATGTTATATAAATAACCCCATGTATTTTAAAAAGACACCTGAGAAGTACAAAACAGTAATCGCCTGTCGTCTTGCCTTCACTTATAAAGTGAGCAGCATATTAAAAACCAGAGCTATTCATTAATATGTAAGGTGGCATGCTGTCATTAAATGTGGTTGGGGTCCAGGGATAAAGGTGAAGAAGGGGAAAGGCAGAGGTGGTGGAGCCAAGGCAGCAAAGTTGAGGTTTGATTGAGTTCAGCAGTGGCGTTTGATCTGTACGTGCATGAGAATGGCTGTGCATGTGCCGTTGGCTAGAAGGGGTTTGAGGATTTACGTGTATGTGTGTGTGTGTGCATGTGTAAAAGCATTTGCATGCATCTTTGTGCTTGTGCGTTCCTGAGGTCTCCAGGTCCCCAGAGTGATTAAAGAGAATAAATATGCTTGATTACAAATGTCCTACCTCCCCATCAACTCTCTTTAATGTATGCAGTTTAATTGAGCGTCACAAGTAAAGTATGAGTTATGGAATGAGCAGACAGGCCAATATCTCATTCAGTGAGGGGGATGGGAGGGCAGGAAAGAGACAAACCGAGAGAAAGTAATATCCTTCATTTGGAAAAAGTGACACATAATCTTGATAGTGGTACACATAATGCAATAAAAAGCAATTAGTATCATGACCACCAACTATATAACCATTTGTTCATTCATATAAGTGAAGGATATATTCATTTCCATTCTTTACAGTTGCATGCCACATCAAGCTCATTTCATATAGAATTTTTCAAATTCCAAATGTCAGTTTAAGACAGCCATAAAGTTCACCACTTTAATAGCAGATTTAAATTTTTCACAGTTATTGTTTAGACGTTTCCCAGTGGGATCAATATGGTCAACTGGCGTAGAATTGTGTTATCCGTTTCTTTGCATTTTCTGATGTTCAAATCCACCATTTGGAGTTTGTTTGTTTAAACCTTCTTAACAATACTCTGAAACAGCTTCTTTATCATATAAGAAAGTTCCAAACTCAAATACAAGTAATGCAATACACACTCCTAAATCATGACAAATCATTTCTAGTAGGGGTGCACGAACATCGAGAGAATATAACAACTTACTAGCAAAGACAAGAAAAAAGAGTATTTGTGAGTGAACCTGGATGCAATGCATAAATACATTACATAATAAGGATTTACATTTATGTCTTGTCAATTGATTTTTTTTTTTATTCTTAAAAGATAAAATATTGTTCTTGGGAATAACTGTACATATCACTTTTGTTTGTTTGTGTCATGCAGCTACTTTAAGTGCTAGTTTCTCTTAATTTATATTTACTTTTGGGTCACATTGCTCATGCTGGGTAAATTTCCTCATATTTACTTCAAATAACTGTTATTACAACCCATGAAATCCAAAGCATATTTTCTTTGTGTGATGTTATACAGAGAGCTAGACTGACATACTCACATTCCCTTTTAAAATTGGAGACAGTGTTAGGTTTTTTGTTTAGTTATTTCTTTCTTAACCTTACAAAAAAAAAAAAAAACGAATTACTTTTCTGTTTGGACACTTATTTGCCCCCTTTTAATAATTTACTAATCCCAATTGGAGAAAAAAAACGTTCTGCATTTCCCCTATCTCTAGATTTACCAGAGAGCAGTGGATTGTCATGTTTAGGTGCCAGAGGGGGTCATTTTGACACCTTGCCGACACAGCATTTAAAAAAAAAGATAAAAGGTGGTGTTTACAAAGGTGTCAGAAGTAGACAAAGCTTCTTTTTTTTTTTAAAGGGAAAAAAGTACATGCATGTACTCTGCTCCTGCAAGTCAAGTGCCTTTAAAACCATGCCGCTGAGGATTCAACCATACATTCACTCTTTACCCACTATCACAAGAACTCTGCAAGACAACAAAAAAATCTAGATGGTTAAACACCACAGGCCAGAGGAGTAAGATGTACATTTGATTTGGAGGTGAACTTTTTCCTTAGATATTTTTAAAGATGATAAAAAAGCCCATTCTTTAATCTTAAAACAGCTTATTATTTACATGGACGGTGGTATTTGTACATTATAGAAAAAAAGGGGAGAATAATATCTGTGTTCCAATGTTCCAGTTCTTCCTCCCTCACCTCTAACTCACATTTTCACACACCCAAACACACTCACACAAGGCCTTGGCCCTTAGCTGGATTTGGTCTAATTGGCTTATTGTCTTGAGGAGCCAGTGACAGAGTAGTGGGTAGGAGGTAGACTTTCATCGGAGGTTATTGAGAGAGATAGCTAATTTCCCCGTGTTTCCTTGTCCGGGCCTCAATGCTGCACACACACACACCAAGCCCTCTCTGGAGGGATCATTAAGAGTCTGGTATTTTCTCTCTTTTTCGCTTTCCCTTCCTCCTTCTCTCTCTCTCTCTCACACACACACACACACACACACACACTCACACACACACACACACCACACACACACACACACACACACACCACACACACGCACACACACACACACACACACACACACACACACACACACACAC
>JBBBVU010000019.1:16524168-16534168 GCA_037177055.1 Atherinosoma microstoma
CACACACACACACACACACACACACACACACACACACACACACACACACACACACACACACACACACACACCATCTCTTACTCCTCACTGGTCAACATCCAAACACTCAGAGCTAACCTTTAGACAAAAGTAAGATGAGGTTGGTCGGGGCCAGGCACAGTAATAGTAACACGCACAAATATATAAACATTCATTCAACAATACACTGAAACACATCCAGGAGAGAACTAGAGGAATAAATTGCTAAATTGGATGTCTGCTTTACTGAATGTTCTACTGAATCCTCATTTTGTATCCAAGGAAATTAAGAGAAAAATGGTGACAGGGATATAACATCATACAGAGGAACTCGTCTTCCTTGTTCATTGATATTGTGGATGCATCCAAGTTCATGCAGTATTGAAATAAAAAAATAAAAAAATCATAGTTGCAGGAAGCTTCCTACGCCATCCTTGACAGTTTGCAAAATAAACAGAGATTTCCAAAAAGTGCCTTTTGCATCATATCCCGGAGCACTGTAAAGTATTTCCTGTTCTGAGGAAAGCTTCATGCTGACAGTTTCCTGTAGTTCATGGCTTGTGTGGATGGGCATCTGTAGACAATTCTCCTGTCAGTCCTCAGTGTTAATGTGTAATATAGGCTTGGGATTATGAACTTTGACATTGAGAACTAGCTCTCTTGTTCAGGAGAATGTCAGCTGGTGGGGTTGCAGGAATGAATGGTTGTCAGGCCATCCGGCCAATTCAAGTGTGAGGGACGGTAGTTACTTCACAGACCATACGAAGTCAGCAACATTCCACTGGGGATTCAAGGGAAGGACTATGCTTTGGGAGGTAAGAGGTGCTACTAATTTACAAGCCCTCAAGCTCCTTGGTCAAAAGAAAAAACACATCAGGGGTAATTATAAATTAATTATTAAAAGGAAGCATTATTTATGAGTGGTGAAAAGAGGTGCTGCCTACTCTTGGTTGCATTGGTATCCCAACCACATAAGAGCTGGGATGATGTGGTGAAGACCAAGCCTGAGGCAGTCCTACTGTATCTGTCCCCTGAGAACAGGGTGAGACGGTCTGGGGGGGGAGAGAGAGATGCTGGAAGAAGCAGTCCACCATTTCTTGGTGACCAGCATCACTACTGATGGCACACTGCACATTTTGCTCATCATTGCATGTTTATTCAAACACATCTATATTTGGCTAACAATGAATTATGTTTTTCAACAGCCACAGTGACCACAGATGAAGAATGAAATATAATGATTGAATCACAGTTTTTTTTGCCCACAAGGCACACTTCAAACAGGCCCAATGCCAGTCAGGGAATCAATCTCAGCTGTGGTTTCTCTTAAAAGCAGCCACATACTGTCACATTCTCCAGAATTACGGAAAAGCTCTTAATGATAGAAATTATAATAGCTCTCAATATGAGGAGAATACTGGTATTTTTAGGCATTTGATCCATCCTGGGGTTCATGGATTTAAAAGCTTTTGTGTTATCGCTGTGAAATGATACATTTGCAGGCCTGCTTAAAACTCAATTTAACTGTAGCTGCAGCATTGCCATAATGGCAACCCTCTATTTCCAGAGCTCTCCCAATCAATAACAAATTGCTGAAAGCACAAACGATTCCATTTTCTGCTAGGGGGAAACGAGAATGATGAGAAAATAGGTGAAATTGATATGTGAGGGAATATTATCAATGCTCTAAATGTCAGCAGGATAAGGTACTACGACCTTTCAGGACTGAGGGTGAAAAAAACAAAGATAAACCAAAAAAATGCAGGAAAACAATCACTCTAATGCGAAAGGGAAAGCATGGAAGAGTTTATTCATTTTTAGGAATGACCGAATACAGAACATGAGTGGTCTCAAAATGCAAAATGGGATAAAAAGGGTTGTTCTTATCTTTGTTGATGAAGGTCTATCTAAACCATTGTTACTTATAAACTTTCTAGTTTTGGTCCAATTTGCAGCTATTTTTTGGAGTGTTGAAAGTTCACATGACAGCATTTATGTGGATGTATCATAATTATAAGTGTTTTATTTCCCTATCAGTGCTGGTAGCAACTGCATTCCCAACTGTGGTTGAAAGTAGTTACTTTGTTCTATTTACTGAACTGATTCACGAGTAATTGTGTCTTGCTGCAGATACTTCATAGAGGCTGAATAAGAAGCTCAGGACAACATCCGAGTTAAATGTAAAAGTAGATTAGTATTAATACTAAGCTGGAGTAGAGATACACCTCCATAACAAGGAGGTAAATGAGTCGCCATTGTAGTCTTCTCTAAGAGAAATGCTAATACTGTTCAATTTTCTTCAAATAAAAATACCTCCCACATACTTACACGACCCTGAATTGGATAAAGTGGTACAGAAAATGAATACTTACACTTATAGCATAGACTGTAAAGACACTGTAAGCAACTGTTATGTCAAGTGATACCCAGTAATACAATTGCATGGAACAATTTTTTTTTTTAGCCTAATATCTCATAACAAAGTCTTAAGACATGTTCATGGACAATCACCACGACCATGTTAGAAGATGGACTGACAAATTAGACCAGATGCTTTTTGGAAAGGTTTCAAATAACAAATGATAAAAATGCTACTAAACAAACAGGTGTGGGGAGGGTGGCATTTCCAACATACTATCCATCATGATTGATCTTTTTGGTAACTGCACAGTGACAAAAATAGACTTTTTTTTTTTTTTTTCAAAGCTATAGATCACAAAACTTTTTTTTATTAAATGGAAAAATTAGATTCACAAGATAAAAAAAAACTCATTTGTTCCTTGTGCTATGGCATTTTTTACAAGGTGCAGGTGACCTTATTTGTTTTTATTATCTTACTGAATGATCATATTTTGTCTAGTGTTTTTATTGTTTTTTATAGTTTTCATTTTGGATATTTTTAAGTATTGAAGGATCATTTTAGGTTTCCCTTTAGGGACAAAAATTACTTGATGTCAAATCCTACATGATTTTTACATTCTGTAGTCAATATCTTTCCACATAGAGAGCTCTACAATGAAACAGCGGTCAATGTGAGCTTTACGTTAACACACTGTATATCAACACTTTATGTTGATACTATAATGACACTTACTGTTATGTGTTATGTCTTCTTTTTTTCCAGAGCATTACCAGTTTGCTTTAATGAATGTATAAACCCTCTGGGTCAGGGGTCATGTTTATGGTTAGCATTGTGCACTGCAAACACTCCAGGAACCTATGTAAGAAACATATATATATATATATATATATATATATATATATTAATCATTAAGATTTCCTCAAAGCATGGTGGAATTCTGGATAACATCTGCAAATCCTGATTATTTTTCATCATGTTTATATGTCCAGCCTACATTGTGTCATCATGCAGCCAAAAGCTATATGTAGTTGTATATGTTTTGTTTATCTTTATTACCTTTAGCTCATCCTCTCCCTTACAGTATATTGCCCAGAACAACATCTTTTGAACATACACTATAATGTTGTAGTCCCACCTGCTTTAGTTAGCTGAAGGAGGAGATATATGGGGTTGGTTAGGGTTAGAGGACCAATGTTATAATGAAAAGGTTCAGAAAATGTCCTACAAATGAACTTGAACTTTTTGCATTGTTTTGTAAATTGTTGAACACAAAAATATATATAAAAAAAAGCAAAAAAAAAAAAAAAAAAAAGCATTGTGCACTGCTATTTGTATTTATGAGGGCCATTGCACATGTGAAGACTTATTTTGTTCATTGAATAGAAAGCATGTTTATTTAGAGCAACAGACTGTATGTCAAACAGCTTACAGTAAGACAGAAAAAAAACATGTTCTAGTTCTTGGTGTTTATAGCATATTTCATTAAAAATTTATTTAAAAAAACGACTTGATTTGTGCTCATTTTGCTTGTTTTTCTTTATTTTACCCAAGACATTTATGAGGTTACTTGCATTTCACACTGCCATGTCTCCAACTGCGAGCGCCACCATCTCTCAGTCTACTTGTAGAGTCATAAGTTGTCTGAAGAGGAAGAGACCCTAGCAATACCCTACAGCTATACACTGTTTTTGTTTCCATAATTTTAATTTGATTTATTCTATGTGAATCTTATTTGTCAACATTGTGTTTTTACATGTTTCTCTGTCTTTTAACCCATGTGGTGGTCTTTATCTTGTCTTGACTGTTTCAGGAGTACTGCTAATTTTGTTGTATCTTGTTATGCACTGACAATAAAAAGGCCTTCTATTCTAGCTTTTTTCTGTACAGCATCATTTATATACAAAGATAACAAAGTCATTTGACCCAATCTAAGAGACAGAAAATAAGAACAACTCTGAAATAGGTATTTTACCTTCCACAGTATCATCCCGACAACACAGAAACACCCAGCAATAGTGAAAAAACTGAAGTAACATAATTTGCTTTGTGACTGAGAATGTCTAAGATGAAAAAGAAGTTTTGATGCAACTCCAGAGAAAACATGTTCTTTTTCTTCAGCAGCTTTAAATGACTGGTTCATGGAGTTGGAAACTTAAAGCGTAGACCAATCTCCTTTACAGCTTGGCTCCTTTTCATTTCATGAAGATATCACTATTGAGAAACGCTACAATGACACATGGGTCACTGTGGCAAAATCATAGAACTGCCACCTAATCACCTAATTGTCCCTTCAATCCAGTGCTTCTTCATATGATGTCCTTGGGCTAAACATTGAATAAAAAGTTACTCACAATGCCATTACTGGCATTGGTGTGTTTTTAAACAGGGGAGTCAGAAAATTAAGGGCTTGGGTGTGACTAATTCGCTGTATAGGTGCTGACAATTTGCCATATTGTGGCAGAGAAAAAATAAAAATAAGTCACCTTTACTGGCCGCAGATTTTAGCAAAAGTCATTTTGTTACAAGAATAAGCATCTATATCCTGATGTTTTTTTCTTTTCTTTTTTTCCCCTCAGTATAATACGCTACTCACAAAAAGTTAGGGATATTCAACTTTTGGGGGAAATTTTACAGAAAATGTGGAAAGTTGATTCTATACCGATATTATGCCATGTATGTTGGACATTTCCACCGGGAGGAGACCTCGTGGTAGACCCAGGACACGCTGGAGGGATTATATCTCTCGGCTGGCCTGGGAGCGCCTTGGGATCCCCCTGGATGAGCTGGCTGATGTCGCCGGGGAGAGGGAAGTCTGGGCTTCCCTGCTCAAGCTGCTGCCCCCGCGACCTGACCCTGGATAAGCGGAAGAGGACGGTAAGGTACGGTACGGTATGTTGGACATTTCAGTAGAATTATGTGACGGTAATTCCTTCACCTCAAATAATTTACTGAAACAAAACCTAACAACGGTGGTGGGTATACCGCAACATAAAATGTCAATGTCTCAATAACTTGTCACGTATAGGTGTGGTTTTGGTATGGTGATGTCTAAATGTGAACGGGCGGAAGAAGATGCCTGATTAGAAACAAGCCATCAGTGGTCCATTTGTGGATCAGACACTTTTTAATTTTTTTGTGGTTAATCACCTTGTTAGAGAACAGCATGCTATGCAATAAGGACTTAAACGTGTACATGTGCATTTAAAAGTTTAGAGAGATGAATTAAGTTCACCTATAAAAATTCTAATGGATATTAGGTGAATTCTGACATTATGCAAAAAGTGATTCTTTAGATTCTAAAAAGGAAAAAATGTCTAAAAAATTGAATGGAAAGCCTTTTAAACATTGACTGAACTTTGGCTCCTAAACTTAAGACCTTTATTTTTCTTTTTGCAGATGTACAGTGTAGCTGCAGAAAACATTTAATTCAGCTCAACTTATGGTTCATCTACTAAAAAGAGTCAAATACAACTGAGAAGTACTTAGAAATGCCTCTTTAAAGAACAAGAATCAATTTAAATATTGAATTTAATTCCAATTTGATTTATTTTTTTCTTGACAAAATTCCTAAATATTTCTTTCAATACCGCAAATGAGCAAATAACCCCCCCCCCCCCCACGCAAAGAAGGTTGTAGTGTACTAATTTCTCATAAACAGCAAAAAAAAAAAAAAGTGTGTATTGTCCATAATCAAGCAAAGCAAATATTCAGTAAAATCAATAATGACAGGGCATGTATAACTCAACCAAGGCCCACTGAACCTTGTTAGTCTAAATACCTCCAGGAAATATGTGCTAATAAATGAAAATAAAATTAACAGTGTGCTCTGTGGTTCCATCGGACTCTGATCTGACCAATGCAAGGACATACCCTGCAGTGTTTTACAACCATCCTGCTTAATTATATCTTATAATGTGCAGGCCAGAACAAAATTAGAAGCATGCTAAACTTAACAAGCCGAACTTAAATTTGTGTTTTTGTAATTTCTGCCTCCCGCTTTGGGTTGAAAATAATTATGACAATAATCATGCAACCTCTGAACTTCCTCGTGCATTCCTTGAGGCTAGTGATGTGGGTTTGAAAGTGCAGTGTTGGGAGGTGTGCACATTGTATCATTGCATGTTTATGTGTCCGATTTTTTTTTTAGATATTATATTTTTAGAATAGCTGTGAATACAATATATAGTTTATCTACAGTTCATACATTTGTCATTGCCTTCTAGTAAAGCAACCATGCATATTTTACTTTTAATACATTAAAAAACAGATCCTACTAACGAAAAGAGCAAAGTCCAGAAAAGCTTTAAATTTGTTGCAATTATTGTGAGGTTATCAAGATGCATTTTATTAGAGACGAAGCTTGCAGAACATCCTGTTCAGGATGAAGTATTGTCAGCACAGTATGTGGTTACAGAATAGTGAGAAGCTCTCTTTTGAATTCAGTGTAGCTAATTGACAATGAGCCTGAATTACACTATGGAGGAAGTTTTTTTATAGTTCATTTGTCCATTAAAGCTATGTGCAACCGCAGGCTTTTTTTCCCAGCTAATTGAGGTTAGAAAAAAAAACATTGAAATAAAGAGACAAACCAAACAATATAGTCCATATAATCCTTCTGGTTCCCGAATGCACTGAGTGACACGGACAAATGTACAAACATCTTGACTTCATCATTGGTTACTATGGTGATAGACGGTGTCCGAGTTGTGGCAGGACCAGACTGTTTTTCACAGTTATAGCACTTTGTATGCATACTGTCAGTGTGACTGTGACTGTGTGTGTTTAAAAGAATTTAAACAGTCTTCACACAAAATATGGTTGCACACTTGGAGTTATCGCTATAAGATTTTCAATAAAAAAATAAAAAAAATTAGAATAGACTTTTAAAGATATAAACTTACTGTAACAAAATGTTATATGTCCTGGAAGATATCTGGACAGGGAGAGTTCCAAGTTATCCAACAAACCAGGTTAACTAAAATACTGTCAGCTAATACATTACTTGATACCCTAAATTATTTCTGTAACATGTAAGGTAACTTTGGTCCCAACTCCTAACCTCTAATTTTTACTCCAACTCACTGGAGTTGGATTCATTTCCAACCACCCCATAGGTGGACTTGACTTATCATTGCTGTTAACTGATATCCAACCTGAATAAACTAATTAAACCTTTTTTATATATATTACATGGTATGATGATGTTAATAGTGACATACATAATTCACGTACATCAACAGTGTTTTGAAAAAAGGAAACTTTTGCACTGGTCTGTACTTGTGTTTGGTTTGTACATGTTTTTGTGCTTATGCACCCACAACAGAGTTTTAGTTTTTTAATGCAAAAGCTTGAACTGTCAGTCCTCACCAGGAGGAACTAACTGACCAGTCATTCTGGTCTTTTCTGAGAGTTCAGACTTTATAAATGTTGTGCTGCAGTGTCTAGTCTGGAGTGGACTTTTCAAAAAGAATTAGCCTTCTTCTCAACCACAAAAAATCACTGTAGAAATGTAGTCAGACAGTCTAATCACAGATACTTACCGTTTATTCCTCTTAAAGTTTTTTCCACTTCACCAGAGCTGCCTGCAGCAGCCTTCATCTTACCTTCTCTTTTGTATTCATTTCCTTTTTCTTGATATGCTTGTCCATCTTTTTCCCCACTCTGTTTCCCCATTCTCCTTTTTCATAACATGAATCTCACACCATCTCTACCTGTGTCTGACAGTCTGATTATTTCTCCTCGATGCTACACCATCTCCTTTGTTTATATGAAGCTATATGTGGAATTTATCACAGTTTTAACATTGACTGGCATGACTTCCACAGATATATAAATAGCAGGTATAGGGAATAGTGTGAATTTGTGACTGCTCTGTGTGTGTTTACATATATGTGAGAGAGTGTATGTGCATGCTGAGGTGTGCACTTATGTTGGCCTGGCAAGTGTGTGGTGACCACAGAGGTATACAGTGGGCCATTTGCACCGGCCCAGTGAGCCTACGAAATTGCCTCTGGATGTGGGGGTGCTCACAATGTTCTGGACCATTAGCTCAAATAAGTCACAGCCAAAACTCTTAGTATCTGTTTCAGTGGCCAAATGACAAACTGTGCATCCTCCTAAATCCTCAGTGCCACCAAACAGGCAGCAAGAGAAAGAAAGAGATAAAGAGAAGGATTTCTAAAAGGTAGAGGTTTCTCCAAACTCTAATGCTCTAATTACACAGTACTGGCTTCATAAATTTGTGACACATTCTTGTGTACAAAAGTTATGCAAAATACTTCCACCATATTCCATCCTTTGGATAAACATGTTGAGTTGCTTTGGAAATTAAACTTCTTAGACTCCTTTCTATCAATTGCACAATTTATTTTATATATAAGAACATGTATGGTATATAAAGTTCTGGTTATTCTTTTGGGCTACTTTTCTGTCTCACTGGCAGGCTTCTGCTTTCAGTCATGAGAGCCCAGTCCACTGCTGTCAAAGAAAAATCCCTCAACATTCAATGGACACACATTCTGATGATCAAGATAGATGAAAAACTAGGGCATGGTGTAAATCATGAAATAAAGACATCCTTCATGCATACACACTCACATACCCATACACATATATACACTAGTGAGAGGACTATTTGGAGCCACATCTCTTTCTCATTTTTTAGTCTGCCTTTCTTCTGTTGTTCTCTATTTCATATTTGCTCATCATGGATGTATATCTGGGGCAACAGGCATGGCAAATACTGCCCTGTGTCAGGATATTGTATTACTTTCATGTGCACAGACAACACACACATACAAACTCTCAGATGTATCAGAATATACACCAGTGTGCACACTCTCACACAGAAACTGTCCTCTAGAGTAAATGAAGCCTTAGAAATATTGAAGGCACCCCCCAGTCAGAGACAGATTTTGTTTTATTCATCCCCTCATACCCTCTCAAACCCCCCACCCTGCTCGTGTCAATTTTGCATGCGAGTGCTCTCCCTTACTGCGACCCCTCACCTGACTTTCCTCTCGGATCAGAGATGAATTTGAATCTCCTCTTGGGGACACATGGAAGAACACAGCTCACAAAACAACAGTATACAAGAAAGTGGATGCAGTACACCTGAAGCATGTTTCAACCAGTTTCATCATATCAGACCATAACATCGCTTGATGCATGTGGGTCTTTGTTTGGTTTGGACTGTATCTGGGTGTTTTGTATGTTTTGATGTGTACAACAGCGCATCAGTATCTCCCAAGTTATGAGGGCAAGTTGTCATCATTTTATGCTTTCGGCATTGCAAATTGGTCACGTAATATAAAAAAGCGAAAGAAAGAACTTTTTAGTGGGAAAGTGGCTAGCATTCTTTGTATTTCATGTAATTTCATCTTTGATTGGAAATATGGTAAAAAAAAGAAAATATTGTGTAGTTACAGTCTGAATTTAGAGAATTAAAACTAATGTTTGCTTAACTTATCACTGTTGAGATTTTAGGAACGCCCTCACCAGATACCAGTCATTTATTCATTTGGGAAATAGAAATTTCTAACTGAACAAAACTAAGCCAATTTTGTGTGCTACATATACCTGTACCATAATTCAACCACTACTTGAAAAAAAACAAAAAAC
>JBBBVU010000019.1:16536668-16557323 GCA_037177055.1 Atherinosoma microstoma
ATGAATTTTCTTTATCATAAAGCAATACAATTGCAAAAGAATGGTGCTTAAGTGACAGATTCCCACACATGAAAGGAATGAGCTATCCCCAGAGTACCACATTAGAATTCATTTAGTGTGATCCAGGCCTAAGAGGGAACTCAAGTGCTGAAGCACTGACACAGGAGGCAATCACATTAAGCCATAGTTTGAACAGCTAAGACTTCGAACCAGAAAAACAGCTTTGAGTTGGAAAATGTGTGTAAAATAGTGAGTTGAACCACAGCCTCAACACCTCATTTGTCTTTGTGCCTCTACCAATGGAACAATGGCTTTTGTTTAACCTTGTTTGATTTCCCTCTTAGCACTGATCCCCTGACGAAGAGGGCTATTATTGGGCCTCTCAGAGAGGCATGTTTCACTAACGAGCGATCACTAATGAAGGCTTTGATGTAGGATTAATTACACTCCAAATTGAATGTCTAATTGCTTTTATTCCCTGCCGATGAAATATGCTCCGACTGCCACTTCAATGCCATCTGTCGTAATTAGAAAAAGAGACAGAGAGGGGAGAGGAGGGGGGAGGCCAAGGGTGGAAGATGGATAGTTAGGTGCAATAGAAAAGACCTTTCTCAGTCAGTAGAGTTCAGTCCTTTGTCCTGTTTACATATTTTGTATTTTGCATCACATATCCCCCCCCCCACCACCACCTTGTCCTCACCCCTTGTCCCCCCCTCCTCCTCCATCCTGCTGTGCTTTTGCTTCCACTTCTCTGATAGATGATATGAGGTTATCTGTATTCCCTGGCTAATTGCATCCTCTGATGAGTTTAGGCAAACACATTAGCTAATTGCATTTGTGCCTCTCAGACACTGCTTGATTGATAAAGTGGATATGATGCTGAATCATTGCACTGTTTGGTGGTTATTTATCTAACTGGCAGTGCATATAAACATGTGCACGCACACACACATATATAAACAGAGGGAGGCAGAAGTGTGATTGATGTTATGTTTTAAGAGATTGTTTCTGATCTTATTAAAATCATTGATTTCTTTGAACTTTTTTATCCAGTGATGTCTGATTATTGCAAACAATCTAGATGATGCTTCCATCTAACTTGTAAGCTAAATTTAAAAGGATACAGCTTGTGCCCTGTACTGAATACGCAAATTTAGTGTCTCCACTCATACACTTCCTCAACCATGGGTAGGTTGAAATTAACTGTACTAAAGTCTCAAATTCTTCTTGCAGGCTAAAAAAGTATTAAACCCAATTGAAAGATGCACTTTCTACACTCAGCTTCAAGACTAACTTAAGGCCCTGCTACACTAGAAATGATGACCGTAAAAATCTGTACAGAATTCTAGAGTCTCGATCCGAGATGATATTACTGTGCTTAAGATAACATAAAAACTAGCTAGGTCAGATTTACTCTTAAATACAGTTTTTTGTTTGTTTTTTATTCAACCTTTTTGTTTCTACATTTATTTATTTACTTATTCAGTAGGAATAGAGATTTACACAGAATATGTGGGGACGTGTCATGCTACAAAGGTCCTCGATTACAATCAAACCTGGGAAATTGTGGTAACCTGTTATGCACCATACAACCAAATATACTATTTTGTAATTTCATACACTACATCATCAGTTTTGTCACAAAAACGTGTACCAATGTGACCAGGTTCACTTCATCTTCTAAAGAAACTTGGTTGATAAGCCTCCTCTGCTTTCTGTCAGTTCATTTCAAACCCGCTTTCAAAAAATCTTTTTTACAGAACCATTATAACAATGCTGTTGCACATGCAGAGGACCAAAAGGTGGGACACCATGCTATTATGTTGTATAATGGCATTATGTTTTTGAGCTTGCATTAGCATCCCTGTGAAAAGACGTGTGGCAGGTGTGCTTTGTAGCAGCACGCTGCCTCCGTCCGATAAGACAAAGACACAATATGACGAGAAACAACGTCGCTTGTCAGCAATTGTACTCACAGAAAAGATGACACAGTTGTCAATACCCATGCTTCGTGTGTGCATTTGTGTGTATTAGTCAGACTCCCCTAGGAGCAAATGGCTTTAAGCAACACAAGCGCCTGATCAATACATCAATATTCAGCTTAGGAGGTCTGACGATACTTACATTTTATGCACACGCTCACAAACACTCACACATTTACACATTTAGCCACAGAGATACACACAAATACACAGCATTCGGGCCCTGCTGTATGTGACCCTTGGCTAATCAATTTTCGCCACATGATAGGGACGCCACGCGCCGCCATCATCACTGCTGCATCATTAAAAGCTGACACGCACACGCGCGCTCTATTGTTGCCGTTTTGAAAGATTATAGTTTGCAAAGATGGATGTGATTAACATCAAGTCTATTCTTGGCTAGAGACAAACGTATGCACACACACACACACAGACACACACATATCTCTTACTTTACCCCTGCAGCTAGAGCATATTGGATAGATGTCAGCTTATGGAAGTGTATGTATTGTAGTTATTGTTATTCTAATGACTGACTGAAACAACAGTATGGAAACCAGCAGAGATGAAGTTTGTGTTTTCAGATAATCCAACTGTCCACGCTCTACACAGAGATTGGTCACAGTTAGGGGCCTGCTAAGTCAGATAGCACACCATGCACGCATCGTGTTGTATGAGCTCTGTGGGTGTGGTTGCAAGAAAGGAGTGGAGTGGAGGGTGGCGCTTGTAAGATATTGGATTTTATGCTATGGTATATTATTTATGTATATCTTCTTTATGTGAGCATGACAAAGACATTCCCTCTGCGTTTCAGTGGAGCCAAATGAAACTGAACCATCTTGTTTGTTATATATATCATTAGGGATGAGAAATTGTGTTTTTTCTAATTTAGGTGAACTGACCTTTGATCTCCATTTTGGTTTTAATTGCTTGGTGCTGTAATGAGGCAGATCCAGTATTTGGCTTTATTGAACCATCTCTTTCTCTCCCTCACCCATTTACTCTACAACCTACACATAAACATGTACATGCACACACAACTCCCACAGAGTACACTCTGTTCACAAGCCCATCCAGTGAAGTAAACATAATTTAATTGCATATCTGGCTAACATGATTCAATTACACAGAGGCATTTAAACCAATCACTCCCATGGTCTTCATTCATATCAGTGACATCATTCTGACCATTTGTGGCACCACTTAGACAGTAATGAGGCAAATGAAAACGGAAATGTGGCACTGAGAATGGTACAACAGGCTGTGGAGGGTTAACGAGTTAAAAGGGGTTCTGTTTTTATTGTTTGAATTAATTGACTGATGCATCTCTGGCAAACAAACAAAAGTGGGAGGCCTGTAGTTGCCGTTTTGTTTTTTCTAAATCAATTTCATTACTTGAAACAAACACTGATGTTAATTTAAAACAAAAGGAAGTGTATGATCTAAACCGATCAATTAGTCACAGAGGGGGGAATCTTAGGCATTTTGTTTCATCCTTGTTGTAAGCCCAAAGCTAATCAAAACAAACCCCGTACTGTATAGTAAATGGACTCTAGTCTAGTCCATCTTATTTCAAGCTGGACTGAGTGTAATTCACCTTTTCCCCCCTCTTCCTCTACACTTCTAAGTTTGGATGCAAAATGAATTCTGTCCATAATGCAGGTCTCTGAACTTTCCCTATGTTGTCAAGACAATTTATTGTTTTGTGGTTGATGTCTTGACCTTATTTATCATACAGATAAACACATAGCAAAAGAGTGGAACAAGCATCTCAGCTATCCACAGACTTTAAAATGGCAGCAAAGATTAGTTTGGAAATGTTAAAAGGCAGCACAGAATGCAAAGTTGCTGAACACTAAGTGGTTCCATCACTTAAGTGAATGTTAATTGTACCCTGCATCAATCCTGTTTCTGTGGCCTGTGGATACAAAGCACCTTATTTTCCCCTGTGATTCAGTTGTCCATGCAGATAAATAAATAAATGAAAGAAAAAAAGCATCACGTGTTTCTGCCGCAATAAGAAAAACAAAACTCACAACATCAATACTAATCTGATTCTCATAGAGACAAAAGAGAAAGTGATGGAAATAATTATTTTAAGGTTTAACCTTTTTACGGGATTAAACCTTTTTGAGGTCAACAGACTAAAGCTTTATTCTTCAGAAAGATGATGAATGTTTTTTGATGCAAAATAAATAATCCTGAACCTTTTTGAGTGACTTGCTTCTATTTCACTATGTTTTATTATATGCACAGCGAACAGACATTAAGAAATTTGTGTAAGAATGAAATAGAGGCTCAATGTTATTAATGACTATTGTATATAATGCAAGTTTGCCAACAAAAAAACTTTAATCAAAGCCCAATTCAGACAGTAAAACTACATGTGTTCCCTGTAGTTTATAACAATTAACAATTTTTTTCTGTTGGAATTAACATATTTTTGTTGGATAAATACTTTCAATTTCTACTATTTACACCAAAAAGCTGAATCAGGTCTTTTCCACAAAAAATAAAAAGAATAATAATTCAGAATACTAGGGATGCCCTCCAGACAGGCTTTAAATTACAGGGCGGCTGAAAAATGTTATTTAATTTTTGCTGTGATAATTACTGAAGAGTATGCAACATATGCTCCTGACTGGATTAAAATAACTGACCTGGGTAGGTTTTATTAAAATTATCCACTGAGAGATATACCTTAAAAAACTGATTCACATTAACTGATTTTTTCAGAGTGGAATTTAAGACAAACAAACACGTTTAAATTTAAAGAAGCTTCTTTGAAAAAGTCAATTTCTTCCATTGGAGCTACAAGAAATGACTTTTTCTTCCTCTGTATTTCTGTATCTCTCAATTGCGGCTTTGTAAAAGCTAGACCTCCAACCTTAGTGACACAGAAAAGAACCAGACAAAGGACACAATACGCAGAAATCTCAGTTTTTAATTGGGTTTATGTAAGCCATATGCTCAGGGAGATACTGAATGGTTAAATGCTTTTTTCCAGGCTTTTGTGGACAAAACTCTAAGGCACTAAAACATCAGATGAACCATATTTTCTAAGTTTCAGTACATCAGTTGTCCAATCACATTGCTCCATTCACTTTAAAGTTCCATCAAAAGATTTCCTTTGATATGTCCTGATGTATGGGTCAGCATGTAGCTACTCAGGCCTTTCAAGGTGGAAAAGAGAGGTGTATGTTTTTCAAACTTCACACTTCACAGATAAGACCACTGCTCCATTCATTCACATTAGCCTGAACTTCTGGGAAAAATGGGCAGATATCAAACTAAGAATGAGGTTTTTCTTTGGTTACCAAGTTTACAACAAGACATATGGTTTTGACACACCATTGTTTAATATTAATAGATTCTGACACGAAGATCTCTGTGCATTTTTCTGAAAAACTTTGGTGGAGTTGTAAAGAATGAATCACAAAGATATTGAGAACATAAACTCGAGTGAAAAAGAGGACAAAACAGCAGAGGAGAGGATACCAGAGAAAACAAAATGAACTATTACGGATCCTAAATGAATTGGCTGAATGAAAAGATGCAGCCTGGAAACATTGTAGAAGATGAACAAGGTATAGTGTATAAACATCTGATGTGCAGATGACTGCCCACAGGCCTGTTAGCCATTTAAATCCACTATTTAGTGAAAACCAAGTCAATTTGCTTCATGAAGTTACTATTTTTCCGCTTTTGCTTGTAATCACAAGCCAATAAAACAAAGAATCTCAATATAATTTTTTCAACAGAAAGATGCTAAACTGATTTCTGTGTTTCATGTATATCCATCAACTTCTCCACATTACCAGACATGTCATCAATATCCAAGAACTTTCAAGTGAATATCACAGAGGATGTGGCCAGTGGAAAATATGGATCGCAGTGTCCATAATGTGTCCCCCTTACGTGTATTAATCAGCTCTATTGACCTCACTTTCCGTCCACACGCTGCTCCGCTGTTTGTTTACCATTAGGGGAGAGTGTCTTGTTTGTTCAATAGCCCACCTCCATCTGCATTTAAACAATGAAACTATCAGCTAGGTAACAAGAGTGGGGACAGCAGCTCAATACAGCTATGAGAGGTCTCCAATAATCAGCTGGGTTGGAGGCAGGCGGGACACAGGCAAATACAAGCATGCTGTATTGACAGTCGCTGGTTGCTTTCAATCAGGTTATATGCACTGACAGGGAAATCAGCTGCACTCTGCATGGGCTCTGAATGATCACGGATGAAGACATCAGTGGAGAAACAGAGGTAAGTGTGGGGGCAGGTAAGGGAGGGTGAATGGGGGGTTAACCTTCAACATAAAGCCATGATGGAAGCATTAACTGACAAATCTGGTGATAAACTGAGTTTTTTCTTCTTTTCATTGCTTTTAGCCCAAATGTAACAAATAATTAACCATATCTTTAGTTTAAATGGCCATCTGTTAAAAAACTGCATTTCTGATTCAAGCATCCAGACATTTTTGCCCATTTGCCCACAACATCACCTTCACGGTGCAGTCTCGGAGGTTGACAAAAAAAAATAAAAAGACTCAAAGCTGTTTGTATCCTCCTGACTTCTTTCAGGAAAAAATGCACCTGGTTGATAACAAAATATTTAAAGGAGAGACATGACAGATTTGTTTCTAAATGTTACAGTGAAGCAGGCAGTCAGCTGACACTGTAACACATAATTCAAGGTGATGTAGGCTAATCTAAAATAGCACTGAGAACATTTTAAAAAATATGCCTGCATAAAGTTAGACTGCTCATGCCAAACATGCAAAGGTGTACTTAGCTAGTGAAGATGGTAGTTTTTTTTATAATTTGAAAGACAATGTCACAGTTCTAGCTGTAGGCTTCTTCAGTAAAGGTTGTGCGTTGAGTTGAGTCCAAGTGGATCATTAGCTCATTTTTACAGGTGAGATAATATAGATTTGCTGTCAAAATGATATAATAAAAACACACCAGTTCATGCATTTGTACTGTGGAGTGGAAAAACAAATTATATCATTTTTCCAGTTTCTGGAATTATATATAACAAATTATGTAAAATCCCAGTTTCACTCCAGAAAATTTATACATGTTTGTCCAAAGCACAAAAAGGTTACCGGTCATACACTGGTGTTAACTTGTAATGTTAGCCTGCCAGCTCACTAATGTCAGAAATTCAACCTTATAACTGTCTTTTTCATGTATAAAAGGAAAAGTAATAGAATAATAAGCACATTTATGTATTTTGTTAAACCATACTTTCAACCAACCTACTGTACCCTAAACCAGACAGGATCCACTTTTTAAACCTGGATAAGTTGACTTGATAATCATTTTAATTAACATGATAGAGATTGACAGTTTTGAAAAATGGACAGCATTGTGCTTAGTGATTCAGGTAAAGAAATAAGTCATAATACTGCCCTCTCTCTGTTGCAATATGCTTGTTTCCTTTGTAATTAGTTGTGTGGGAAATATTGATAATACTTGTCAAAAGTCTCAAAGCTTCTGTGCTGTTATATTTCTATTCCACAAGTCGTTCAAGTGAGCTTGACAACCAAGTTAGAAAAAATATTCGCTGTACAGACAGAAAACTAAATGTACATACCTTTGTACAAACCCACAAAAGCTAAGCTTAGACAATTCCAATATGAATGTGCAAGTTTACAAAACCTTTACACATCTGTCCGGACTTTTTGTGTCACCATATTTCAACAACTCCTTTTTGAAAAATGGGGAGCAAAAACCTTTTTCATAACATATCACTTGAGTTTGAAAAAAAACAACCCACAGTCACATGTGTTTTGTAGCTGCAATGAAAAATTAAGTGGAGTGTTTGCTCCTATTGGAAGCTTGTATCAAAGGAATAAATGTTCTGTTTGCTAGTATAAGATGGTGTCTGGAAAAAAGGAGGGGCTGCCTTTGAATATTGGAGATATGAGATCAGTTCAAGCCCAACTGCAACACACACACACACACACACACACACACGTGTACAGATAGACTTCAACCCCCAGCGGCATTGAAACTGCCAACACATAATTTACATAATCAGTTCTTGTTAGATGCTGGGCTTTCTTGTTTTGGTAAAATAAGCTTAACCTCTTTTCACACACACATATATCCACACGTGCACTCCAGAACCAAGCCACGTAGCGCTGTGTTTGGGTCACACTAAGGTCAGAAGAAAATTGACTGAGGGCAAGAGGCCTCACAGCTCCAAGTTTGTAGAGGCAAATTAATTAGTGGGCCATGCAGCACGGTGAAGTCAACACATTATGGGTGCAGCTCACACTCGTGGCGATAGGATGTCTAAACATTACTAAATATAATATTACTACTCATTTCTCTGCCCTGGAGCAAAGGTCACTGATAGGAAGCACAATCCAGTCTTAAGGGTAAAAGTCTGAATTACAATGAAAAACTTTACATCCAGTTATAATGACCATGTTTCTAAACCAATAACTTCAATCAGCTATTTACACTTGAGTTAGTTAAATCATGAAGCCTGAATACACATCATTCATTGGTTTCACCTCCTAAAGTGTGTATTTAATTATAAATTCAACACATTTTAGATTGTAGACACTTGATCAAACCAAAGATGTTATGGTTACCTGACATTTTATAAACAATATGATTATTATCTAATCAAAACCAATAGATCAATTAAGATAATAAGCACAATTTGCAGCCTAAACAACATTCTGGTTTGTAGTTAGCAAAACGCTTCTTTCACCTAAAGTTTCATGTCAACATTTGTCCAGGGCAGTCAACCGTCAATATGTATATACAGTATATAATCTTGTCCTTTGCTCCACTCACTGCTCTTTTGAGTGTTGAATCATCAACAGGAGACAAACTCATCAGAGCCACTGTCAGTCAGTGCAGCACCATTTAGACATTGATGGGGGAACAGTTGGCAGCTTGGGGGCCTCAGGCCAACCCCGACCATATGGCAGACGCTGTTGTACCACTGTGTCATACTCTAGCAAGTTTTAACGACCAATTAGGCTCATTAGGCCTTGATTAGAGATGGTGAAGCCTGGGGGAGTCACAGAGGGCGAGGAGGGGGAGTGATGGTGATGACTTATCAGGGAGAGAGGATGGTGGGGAGAATGAATCAGTAATGATGTGCATGGAATAGTAGGAACAGGTGTCCCTGCCCTTAAACAGATTGGTTGGTTAAATTCTGCAGAAAGCCTTGATCTTGTATTGATTTTGCTTATTGAATCGTTTACAGACAGGAGATGCAGATGAAGGGAATGAGACGGGTCCCAGACAGGGTTGAGTTTTGAGGATTATGTTGGTGAAAGTTTGTTCTCATACATCCAACAGTAATACACTTGTTCAGATTTTTACTAACTATTTTTGTATGATGGGTCTAAGCACGACTATCATACAAACTGCATTTAAATAATACTAAATTGTGACCAAAATTAGGTAATCTATTACTAAAATAAGGAAAAATAAAAGTAAACTTATGGTTTTCACAAGCTAAGAATAAATAATAAAATCACAATGATAAACATCAGGCTTTGCAGTGCAGTATCCACTAGGTGTGGTTGAGGACACAAAACATTTTATGGTTCAGGAATGATTGTGGTTTGGTGGAGACCTGAGACAAAACCTGTTCACAAAATCTTTACAAGAGTCTGTGCCTTTGTTGCCTCCATATAAATCGTAAACGGCAGTCTGACTGCAAACCCCAGTGTGGCCATTGTGCATCATAACAGCATGCCAATAAGTCCTGCAAACAAAGGCATTATGTTTGAAAGGGGGATTTTTAACAATAAACAAATGAAGCAATCAATTCCTTTTTACATTGGCCTCTGATAATGACTTAATCAGCTCTTCTTAGCAGCATAATCCAGTGTCAAAAGTTACACTGATTGACCCAGTGGGGTGTCAACCTTATCCAAATAATTAAGCATGGTGGTGACAATGACTCAGGAGATGATGCAAATCAGCATTCACAATGTAAAGACCCATTGCTGAAAGGCAGATGCAAAAAACATTTGCAAACTCTAACATTTAGGTCACCTTAAATTTAAAATTGTCTTAATTTAACCATAAAAAGCCAAGTATCATATTTGATACATAAAGTTTCTGAGACATTTTCCATCACTTTATGGTAAAAAATTTGCTCAAATCCCTGTTGTACACAATCTGATACTTGTCTTCTGCCCCCAAATGGATACAAGGAAGCAGAAGACTGCACTATAATAATTTTGACATATTATACGGTAGTAAATGGTAAATATACAAATAAAGTCTTTGTTAAAGGGCAAGATAAAGACTTCAGATTTAAAAAATTGGATTTTTCTCCCCATTCTTTCTTGGGTTGGGATTTACAGGGTTAAGAAAAATATGTAAAAGTTTGTTGTAAATGAGGTAAAAACTCAGGCGATGAATTATTCACAGATGAATAACTGAGGTGAACAAACCATGTCAAAGAGCAAAAGAAAGTCTAAAAAATAAAACAGAATTAGCAATTACAAAAAACATACATAATATAAAATACCCCTCATCCCTTAACTACTTCATTTTTACGAACAGCATCTATCCTTGTTTATCACATTGTTTTTGTGTTTCATATCATCATCACGGGACTGATCACAAACAACCCATTTAAATGCCTTGGAACATGTTTTGATAGACAACACGCAGAAGTCAAGAGTCACTAACTGCCAATCAGCATCATATAAGGGAATTTAACTGCAGTGTGTTTTTGTGTGCAAGTGCGCTACAGGGGATTATAGCTCTAATGATAATTCTACATATGGTGCCTGCAAAAACCTGCCTAAGCACTGAGATCATAAATCCAATCTGAGGATGATAATCCTTTTGCCAGATGAAGAATTAATACCAAATGTTATGCAGTGGTCAGAATGAGATGATGCGTTTGCGGCGATGTGATAGTGAGGACAGGAATGTTTACAATCAAGAGACAAACAGGAGTTCGGAATATAGGTTGGATTGTTCTCCACCACATTTTTTCCCTTTTTACATTTAAGACATTTATCAAATGCTCTTATATATACAATTTACATTATTGACATTAAAAAAAAAACTGTTTTTCTGCATTTATACAGAAAATATCTGTATTCCAGCTGCTTATATTGTTTGCATCCAAGAGTGGCATGTTTTTCCTCTTTTTTTTTTTTGTATTGTGTGAAGTCACCCTGCACTAATCCTACAGTGTTATTAAGCTCAGGGCCATGGAAATGGACAGGGTGTAAGACATGCAGAGTGCTTATAAACCAGATTAGCACTGAAACACCCCCACAAACATTGTCCCCATATTCAAATTCATATTTATATCTATGCTCTACTGAATAAGCTGTTCTGCTGTTGTGAAGTTATTGTATATATGTTAAAAAATGCTGGAGAAATCATTTGCAAGTGGAAAACTGAATCTTAAAGTGTTTGAGAAAGGAAGATAAATAGAGGGGGAATTTTGAGAAAATGTTGAAACCTTGAGAAAACAGATGAAAGAAAACAGATGCTGATATCAGAATCAACCAATGAAGATTGCAGATTGAATATGTTTTTAAACAGAGGAAAAAAGAGAATGATATAAACAGAAAGAATTCAGTCATGTGAAAAAAAGAAGGAGAGTTAAGAGATAAATTCAGGGAAATCCAGAGAAAGGAGTTCACAAAGACAATCAAAATCTAAGTGAGAAATTGAGAGAAGCTCAGTCTCTTGCAGAAAAAAGCCAGAGACAGAGAGATTTGCAGAAAGAGCGGGAGGGGAGCTCCAGATCCAGTGTTTGACATTTCACCTTGCTCAGTTGATAAGGGGTGTCACCCTCTGGTCCTCAGGGCTTTGACTGCTGTCTGCAGTCATCACCCCTCCCCAGCACAGGAAACTATTGATCAATCAGACAGCACCACCTTAGCCTTTGTATGTGTGAGTGTGCACATGTGCATCAGCTTTGCTGCCAGAATGGTAAAAATATCTGTATAACATTTTCTATTTGTTTCAGAGCTTAAATACCAGAATTAGTGCAAAACTGTACGAATAATCACTCCTTAGAAAGCCCTCTTCCCTTTGTTTTTACATCTTCATCTGGCTCTCTGTAACATCTTAACTCATCACATTATTTGTGGAGAAGGAAGTCCATTAGGGTTCTGTGGCTTCGGCTGAGTGGAATGAGATCACAGGGTAAAGAAACAGACGCTACCATTAAAAAGCTTGAATACTCACTGTGGGAAGACCAGCCTCACACTCAGACTTCGATTCAGCAGCAGTAAAACTGTGTGCTGCAAAGACTTAAGTTACTGCTTTTTGTTTGCCCTTCTCTCCACCAATATTGCAATTTGAATATACTGATAGAAAAAAAATTGATGTGGGACATTAAACCCAAAACTGTTGGAGAGCAGGATTGCTGCAACTGTGCTGCAACTCCACAACACACACATCCTTTCCATAAAGTAGAAATGTGACAAATTGCACCTATAAAAAAGCTGACCTGTGCTGAAATCCTTGACCTATACAGGGAAAGAATGAAGTAACTTAGTTGTGCTGTCCCACCCCAAAAATGAATAAAGCAAGGCTAAAGCAAGTTTATTTGTATAGAACATTTCATGTACAGGACAATTCCAAGTGCTTTATATAAAACATTAAAGCATCACAGCAGGGTGCAGAAAAAGCATTAAACAGTACATTAAAAAACAACTTTAAAAAGAAATAAAAGATTAAGCATGAAATTAAACTCCAAACTGTTGAATAAATAAAAACAACTCAAACTGTAACGTCCTTTACAACTAAATGGTAACAGGAGTAAAAACTTTGTTATTTGTTGGAATTGTTGCAAAAAACATCTGAAGAAATTACAGTAAATGGACAGTTTATAGAAGCATAAATACAAAGTATTAATATGCTTAAATATTGTCATTTTCCAGTAGTATGTTTGTACTGTTTGGTATTGAATGATATAAATCTCCATTTCCTTGAATCCAGTCCTTGCTTGCTCATTTAAATTCAAATTTAGAAAAAGAATTCTAAATTTGCACTTATAAAAACAGGAAATAAGTCTTTAACCTTGTTATACCTAGGAAAGATTGACCATTTTTATTATAATGAGCATGCAGCAAAGCTGCGAGTGATTACAGTTCACAACTACCACAACATAAAACTTCTACTGTAAAAACTCTATTAGTGCACACAGGCAAAATTCTCATAGCAAACGTCAGCGGCAAAGTTAAATCTAACTGTAACCAAAGTTACTACCTCAGCCTTAAACATTACCTCAGAAATATCTCACAATTAACCAACAGAAAATGGTAGTGTAGCTGTTGCCTCTAATCGTATTATATGATGTTACTTTGTCCTCACAAAGGTAGAGATTTAAGAGCACACACAAATATAAACACCAGAATTGGGGGAAATAAATGATGCACCTGCATGCAGCATTGAAAATTCCTCTGGAGTTGGATGGATGTAAGGGCCTGCTACACTCTGCATTCATTGTGTGGCTCAGGGGAGAAGGAGAGGAAAGGGAGTGAATAAAATGTGGGCAAGCACAGATTCATGTTAAAAATGACACAATTAGTTCAACTCTGAAGTGCGTGTTAGTCACGCATGGCTTCCCTTCTCAGACTCACGTGAGGTGATCAGACAGGCAAATACTCCCAGGGCCTAGATGTATAGTCAAATGAAACACACTCATATGCACATGTGCACACTCGCACAAACAAAAGTGCACGGGCCTACTTAATACAGCAACACACAGCACACAAATGTATAATCACACTTTCCCTCTCTCCATCTCATGTACACTCATAAACAGGACTAAAAGCTCCACAGTCTGTTATTTGTGATACAAAATTTTATGGTGGGCGGGGGGGGGGCAAAAAAACAACAACTCCAGAAACACACAACGCAGCCCATGAAAATAATGGAGTAACTACAGTAAATCATCCTGCTAGTGTGGAAAACACTGCTCTGATTCCAAAGCCTCTTGCACTGAAAAATTGATCTTTATTTTTGGGGCAATGCACTTTGAAACAAAAGGGGAATAGGAACTTAATATGCAGGAAATGAAGAAATGAAAACTACAGAACATGGAGCACTTTGAGTTTGCACTTTCAAAGCCGGGAGAAACGAGCGTTTGAATTTCCCACCCCCCCAAGAGATAGCAAGGGAAAGGCAGAGCCTGATTTTATTAATTTCATCTGTAGTTATGTTTCTCCTGAATAAAACATTAATACTCCCAGGAACAAGGGAATAACAGAAACTGAAAGAAAGACAGCTTTTTCTCTTTTAATTAGCAAGCACAACTCACTCTCGCTATCTCCAGCCGTCCCAGCTAGCTATCTTTGTATCACCCTTCAAGTGTTTCTCTGTCAATCAAGCCATCGTTCCTCTAACTAGAATGAAAATGAACTCTTTGTTAACTTTAAAATCACAGCTTCTTACTTTATGATGACTCCATAAATAGTGCTAAAAACTCTAATGGGCTATGCAGGGGAAAGAAATCTGGAAGCACGGTTGCTGCATGTGAAAAGTTGAACTTGTTCTAGTTTTCCGGACATGTCCACGACGGCGAGGTCTGTATTGACATCACTGTCTAATTCCATTTTAGCAGCGTATTTTGGAGTAAAATTAACCGCTCTGAACACAGCTTTAATAGATGTGTGCGGGTCATCAAGACATATAGAAGCATGAGCTGAAGTGGTTTAAATGATTCAGTGTAGGAAATGACACCAAAAGGAATGAATCCCTGAAGAAATATCAGATGAATTTGACACCCTAAGAAACACCCTAACATGCGAGGTCAGTACTACTTGTTAAAAATACTTGTGACTTACATTCCTGGCTGCTCTACAACTGAACAAGTTTAAAGAATTTTATAGTCTTCTGACATTGGAAATAGTAGTGAACATGCAGCCAAGCTAACAAAAAGCGCCTCTTCTCCAGAGGCCAGAAAACAATGTATGGAAATAGAAAGCTAATAGCGCTGCAAGGCGAATGCCCAAAATCCATAAGTTCCATCCTGGTATAAGAGAGATCTCAGAGATCATAATATTGAGCTATGGAATCAGGGGTCTTGAGAGCGTGTTTCAGGGGTGGTTGTGCCAGCTTTAACACACTGTACAAACACACACACACACACATAGCGTATTCACTCATACACATGTATAGTCTCCTCTGCCTTGCCCCGGGGTGCAGCCAGTCTGAGATCACACTGGCAGGTTCACTTGTAAAGCTGCAGCTTTAGGCTCTGAAACAGAGAAAACTACAGACGGCTGCTGTTGCAGGTAGAAAACACTGAGCTTGAAAAGTTACATCCCCAAATAAGAGATTCCCCGTTTGAGAACCTGCGACAAAATGATTGCTAGCATGAAAACAAAACTTATATTTGAATCTTATTGATGTTACTTTTCCTTAGCCTTTTATCAAAAAGTCTCCAAAAACAAACACAAACAAATAGTATAAACTATGCAGGGCAGTTTTTTGGGTTTTTATCTAATTTGCTATATATTTTATATATTTACTGTAGGCTATCTTAATGGGACTTGACCTAAGTACCTCGTTTTAACTTTATTACAGATTTTCATATAACTATGAAATCTCCATCTTTCAAAGCTCTGAATTCATTTTTAGAAAAAAATGTGAACATTCTATTTGATAAATTTGTTAGAAGAGTTCTTTTATTTTGATATAATACATCAAGAAGATAGTGACTGAGCTGGGTCTGAAAGGGGACATGGGGAAAGGGGAGAAATGGAAGGAAGTCTGAGGTGGAAGGGCAGAAAGTTTTGTGAAGAGTGAAGAGCCTCTAATGATTGAGAGGGATTACCAGAGAAGTCAGTGGGCTGGGAAAGGGAGAAAGAGCAGGATAAAGAGGTAAAGAAGAGAGAAAGATGAGTAAGTGAGGACCATGTGTGAGAAGGTTTTTGCTGAGCCAAGTCAGAAATAAAATTAATTGAAATGGATAAATTCACCAATTAGTAAGTCAAACAGTACTAGTCTAAAAACAAAACATTAATTGATTTTATTCGTGATTTTTTGTTTTTCTCCACCATTCACCTCAAATCACAGCAAGTCCAAAAAGTTTATGGTGGATTTATGACTGAGTACAAATAATCCAAACTACAGAAAATCCTAGGAATTATTTTTGCAAAATCCACACCTAAGTGAGATTTTTTTTTAAAAAGAAGTAAAAAAATTTTTTAACTACTCTCATATTGAGATATTGCACTTAACTGCATTTTCTAAAGATTTTCAAAGACAAAATTGAACAGATGTGAACTTTTTCTTTACAAGATGAACATACTGGACAGAACAACAACAAGCCAAAACATCTTTTCAACAAATTGATTCTAACTTGGAACCATTTCTACAAATAGTATAGGGAAATCAGAAACACTAACATTTTGTAGATATTAACATTCTAGGTTTTTTTCCCTCCACTTTTGAATGTAATAACTACAAAATAAAATGGTTTAAAAACCTATAGCTTATATTTTCTTTTACTCTTTTGGTTAATAATGCAGTGAACATAAGATTTTTAAAAATCTTAATTTGTTTATGCTCGAAAATACATTTTTTATAATCTAATATTTTTAGAATAATTTTATAATAATAGTGCGAGTACTGCACGGTTGTGTGTTTGAGTTTATTGTTAAGAGCTTTATATAGTATTATAATATTACTCATTAAATCACAGTTTATTGTTTTCATTAAAGTTACTGGCAATTTCTACATAAATGCATTATCCTGTTTTATGTTGAATAAAATTTCTGGTAGCTTTGTTCAACACTAGAATAAAACTATTGAATTCTGAATATAGGCATCATTTCTTCCTCTCCCCGCCAGTGCTGTGGTCGGTGCTTTTCTGTGGTCTACCTATGCCTCCTATTGGTCTGACTGCTGCAGTCCACAACAGTCTCAGTCCTTTCATAGGACATGGGAGGGAGGGAGGGAGGGATGGAGGCAGGAAAGACAGATGAGAGACAACAAAAAACAGAAAGAAAAGAGGAATGATGGTGAGTGACAGAGTGGGAGAGAATGAGGGGGAGAGGAAGAAAGGAGAAAGCCTGTGGGGGGAGATTGGGTGTGATAGGAAGAAATGGGGTGGGTGTAGGCGGAGGCTGAGAGGCTGGAAGGGAGAAAGAAAGATCTTATGAATGTTGACCACTGTCCCTCTACATAAATCTGCACATTAACTGCATCAAATGAGGCTCCCCGCGTTTTCTCATCTTCTCCTCCCTCACTATCCTTTTTCTCTCTTTTCCTGCCGTACACACCCGACAACCCACGCCACCGCCCCCCGGTCGCCATCTCGCATTCGATTGGACGATGTCATTTATAATGTCTGTCCACATCAGGGGACATTGTAGGGACCTCGGTCCTAACACCACCTCCCCCTGTCACACCCCAGTGCCTGATGGGAAGAAATAAACCAACTGCCATGCAACAGAGAAAACGAAAGTGTCACGCAGCTAATATCGACAATGAATAATGGCACTTTGCTATTACAACTATTCTGCTTCTCATCTGCCTGATAAACATTTGGGAATTGAAAAACGCGGAGGAGAGATGTCAATGCTCGATCGCAAACACAATAAATGCAATGTGAAAAGAAGTGAAGCAAAATAAAGGTGTGCAAAGTGTTTGTTTCCGTATACCTTTAGAAAGAGACCACAGGTTAAAATAAATTCAGAAGAAATAAAAATGTAAATAGGATGCAAAATTCATTCTTAGTGCAATTATGAACAGCATTAAAAAAATAGACACAAATGTATGAAAGAAACTGAATTGTGTAAATTAATAATACAGAGAAGCAGTTTTTTTTTTACTTCAATATTTCATGTATTTTACACATTTACAACGTGCATAAAGAGTATAGAAAAATACTGGGCTTTATGATGTGTTGATATGTAACCTGATTAAAGCAGAATCTATACATTGTCATTATATCCATAGTAATTGTTTCACTAATTATGATCAAATGAATGAGTCTCAGAGATGAGAGATTATTTTATCAATGCTGCACACATACAGATGGAATGAATTAATCACCTGTCAAACATCCCCCTGCAAATAGTTTTTTTTTACAGTTACTCTAAAAGTAACTGTAGTTACGTCATTTTAGCTACAAGTGTTTACTTTAAAAAAAGATAAAGACATGCTTGCCAGTATTTAAGTTTCTGCATGGGCAACACATTTGAAAATTATTTATTCGGGTTTGGGATTTTTCTTTCATATATTTTCTTCCTTAAGTGTTCACAGAAACAAAAGAAAAACAAAAATCATAAAAAAAAATTAAAAAAATACATCAATGCTAAAAACACCCTCAAAATAAATGTATTTCCCCGACAAGCTTAACTTTTTTGCAGAGGTAAAGCAATCACATGTGAAACTCAGACTTGCGTCTATTCTTCTGTATATTCCCATCACTTCATATGAAACACATGAAAGATTGAGTGAAGCCTTTGAAGCCAACACCAGGGCCACCGACCCCCTCCCTGTAACCACTGCCGCCACCTCAAAGGCAGCTTGACTCCCATATGCATCTAAGGGAGATTAAACAGGCCCAACAAAATACTAATGACCACATTTCTGACCACACAAAAAGCGGGTAGACACCAATTTGCATGGCCATTCTGATGTTCAGAAGTGAGCAAGCAATCTCCATGTGTAATGAGTGTGTTGTTTGCCCCTCTCTCCTCATGGTCAATAATTACCATCTCTACTGCCTCAAGAGTCTATTTTAGGATGGAAACCCCCTGGTTCAAGAAGCTTAACTTAGCTATAAACACACCAACTTATATTTTTATTTATTTTATTTTTTTAACTCAGTCTCTTTCTCCCTCTGTCTCTCCAGGTAATCCCACATTTGTTGATTGTGTAGAGAACGATAAAGAGCAAGAGGGGGAGAGAGAGCCAAAAGCTGGAGCCAAAGCCAAGATAAAGGTTCACATCACCAAAAGATCAAGATCACCTCTCTTGTTGAGTCATGTGTCTTCTGTCAACTTGTGTTGCTGATCTCACACGACTAAAATCTCAGACGCCACAACCCGAGAATTTAATTCTTATGGTCTCAAGTCTACCAGATTGACCAGAAACAGTTGAGCTGATTGTTCGGTGGTCCCCAGGAGCTGCTTCATGCAAATGTCTGCATCCATGCCTACAAAGCCGCTGCTGCTGTCCAAAGGCACATCAAGGAAATGAGAGAGCAGGCCAAGCCTTTGTGTGCGCCGTGTACAATAAAGGGAGGATTTAGAGGCCTTGCTGGCCGACCGCAGGGGACGAACAAAATGAATGAAGTGAAGCGGAGTAGGGGTTGGGGTTGGGGACTCTGCCATGGTGGGTGGGGTTGGGGGAGACTTGCTAATGTACATCCTCTATAACCCCCCCACCCCTTCATTGCTGGACAGCCCATATATAACGCAGACACGTTTGGTCTCTCCAAAAGGTCACAAAAGGGTAAAACTTAAGAGGAAAGATGAGAGCACTGCTGTCATAAAAAAAGAAAAATCTGTGTAAGGGTAGAATAAGTGGCTATTCCTCTTAAGACCCAGATAGAATATTTCAAATCCAACGATGCAGTGTCCTGGCCACCAGGGTTCCGGATTTATTGTCGGGGGTCAAATCTCAGTGTCAATCAATAGTCAATCGGTGCTATCAAGCACCAATTATTGAAGACAATGTCCAGATACTCGGAGTCAATTTATTGCCTTGAATTTGTTATTTCTCAACAGAATGCTCCAATTGGCTAAAACAGTCTCAGATTATAGTAGTTCCAAACACCTTAAGGCATTGATTGTGTTAAATGTGAGTTTAGTAAATCATGTTTAAAATAATCTAATGAAAGATGTAATTCATCAGTCTATTTAAATTGTGTAGATTAAATATTGAGAAATAAACATGTGAAGGTATGATGGATTTTATTTTTTTAAACTTGCAAAGCTAATTATATATTCATGTAGTTCATCATTTTTCTGTTATTCTAAAAAATGAAGCAAAAGAACTACTTTTCAACACAACTGTACTAACTTCCTCTAAACAGATCTATTTTAGAAAAAAATCCATGATTTGCCGAAGACGTGGTGTAATGGAAGCACTTAATAAACATGAGAGGTTTATACTTGAAAGCCCCATCATCCCCCTTAATGCATATCCATTTGTTTATTGAAAGGGTCTTCATTAAAAAACAAGTTGAAAGGCGGAAGAAAAATGAAAAATAATAATTATGTTGATGGCTTAAAAATCGCATCAAAATTAAGACATTTATCAGAGGCAAGTGCACTGTAATCCCCTAAGTGCTTAGTGAAGTCCTTTTATAATGCAACAGACATCACAAGCAGAAAACAAAAGCAACTCTCAAAGAATGGCCGCTTCCACCTCTCTGCTTTGTTTCACCATCTCTTTCCTCAATATAGCTCTGTTTATTTTTCTGTCCCTTCACTCTTTTCCTTCTTTTTTCATCTGAGAAGAAAGAAAAGAACTAAACAAGAGCAACCTCAACAGCAAATCTATTTGAGGTTGGATTTTGAATCTCCTCTCCTGTTTTACCAATTTTTCTTTTAAATTTCAAGGACATTCGGACGCTGCATCTATGTCAGGCAACAAGATTCTCGTTTTGAGAAAAGAGGGGGGAGGGGGGGGGGGGGGGGGGGGGGGGGGGGGGGGGGGGGGGGGGGGGGGGGGGGGGGGGGGGGGGGGG
>JBBBVU010000019.1:16557423-16587165 GCA_037177055.1 Atherinosoma microstoma
TGAAGTTTAAGGGAAGTTGGGAGGTGGAGTTGGTGTAGGGAAAAAGGGTTTTTTTCCAACACCCCCCCCCCCCCCCCCCCCTACGTCTCGGGACGGCTTACCGCAGCACAGATATGCATCTCTGACCTGTATGTTAAATTCATAGTTTCAGCAGTGACATCAGCAATGCCCTGACAACTGAAGGAAAAGAGGGGGGGTGTCTGTATGTGTGTGTGCATGTATGTGTGTGTCATAGGGGGTGGGGTGGGCCATGGGGTGATTTTTTTCTGCCCCCGTAACCATGACAACCCTCATCTTGAGACCGTTGGAAGAGAAGGGATGGCGACTCACACTCAGGGAGATTCTGACGTCTGAGGTCCCCCTGATTTCTTTTGTTGTGCATTTGTGTTTCTCTGCATTCATGTCCGTGACTGTATGTGTGCAAATATTTCAATTAAATCTATCAAATTACCAACCTTCCTAAATACACTCAGCCGACATAAAACTTCATTTATTGATTTCTTTTTAAACTTGAAATGCTAAAAGTATTAAATATAAAATGGCCATAAATGACTGAAATAATGCACTAAATAATGAGAAATGTCTGAGTAATATATTGCAGAATGGTTAGATAATGAATTTAATATTAATATTTTATCAGAATTACTGCTGTTAGGTCAGTGGTCTACAATAGTTAGAAAAAAAAATAAAATTAGAAAAATATTTCCTGCAAACACTGTCACCAAGTGAAACATGCCTAAATTGCATCTTCAGCTTCATAAACATTTCTCCCATCAAATTCTATACGGTCATCTCTCAACTCATATTCAACGAAGCTAAATGTACGTAGGCAGGAATCTAGATAGGAGAATATGAATGTCAGAGGGAACATTTTAATCATTTGGCAGGGTTGGAAGCCCAATCTCCAAACATCCACATTTCTGACACACAATCTCCCTCTCTCTTCCAACCCTCCCTTCTCTCTATCCTCTGGTTTCATCATCTCATCTCACACCCTTCGCGTCTCAGGGACCTATTAAATCCCCCCTCCCAGTCTCACTAGTGTACCCCCACCCCCCACCCCCCTTTCAAATGTCACCTTCATTTTTCTGTTCATATTCTTGGACTGCAACTCCCTGTAGATGGTTTAATTTTTTGGGGCTCTTACCGCCGCCACCGCCCACTGTGCCCACTGTGGTCTCTCCTCTACAAGTTCACAGCAGGCTGATGGTAGATAGATGATTAGACTGGAACAGTCATGCATAGAAGTGTTTATGCATAAATGTGCATAAGAAGATGCTGTTAACTTCTATGCCATCTCCTGTTTTCTTAAAACTCTTAATCAAGTGGTTGTCATTTAAGACCAAGAATTGCACTTTCAGTCTTAAGCCTCTCAAGCATCAAAAAGAGAATAACCCGGATCCTTATTTTCCCCCAACTGGATCAGTTCCTTAAGTCTCCTGTTGTAATGAATTAACTGTTCATAAAGAAACAGCACTGCAAATGTTGTGTCAGCCTTGTTTTGGCTGTGCAGACTTCTTTGCCAGGCCTTGTAGATTTGATCACAGTCTGGTATTGACCTCAGTTTTTTACTGAAAAACAACAATTAGCCCAATACTGAAACTTGTTTTTCCTTCTTAAAATTCTAGCTTAACAGATGCACTAACATTTCTATAAATTCATTTACGAATACAACCGAGAAGCTACTGGATGCTTTTTACATCAGAATGTGAGTCAAGTACATTACAGAAACGATAGATGAGGTACAAAAGGTGAGGACGGTTGATTGGATATAACATGGCTCTAATGTTTTTGTTGCTCTTCTCTTTCTGTGGGACACCACTGTCGTCATGACTGAGCTTTGTGTCACTGAATAGAAACATATATCGGTATATGGAGGCAGTGATACACCTTCCTGCTAATGCCCCTTGATAATGTCACTTCAATGCTATAGAGTATTGCAGCTTACCTTTACTCTCTTCCACCTCTTCTCTCTCACACACAAAAAACACACACACACACACACACCGCAGGCTTTGCAGACTCCAGCTGCTGCCAAGCACTGCATGAGGGCATAAATTGTTAGGTGTTGGCCAGTAATTCTAAAATGCAATCTTCTCTGCTGCTTCCCCGCTATCTCTCTCTCTCAATTTTCTCTCTCTTCAGTGTCCCTTCATTCTCTGTATGGCTCCCTCCTTCAGTGTTTGTCTCTTTACTTGACCTTTCTTTATGCATCTCTAAATGTATGCTTCTTTGATTTTGGGTTTGTCTGTCCTGTCTGTCTGTCCACCTCCCAATCTTTCTCTCCCTGTGTATTAATGACAGTTAGGAAAGGTCACATTATAAATTAGAACCAAACAAAGCAGAGTGTGTAAACCTATAGCTCTGTTAACATGCTGCTGAGTGGCACCGACAGAAAGCAGTGTGTGCATCTGGAATTATTCTGCATTACATTTCTGCCAAACGCTGTGTACAGAATTAAGGCAAGAGATAGTAAACGCACAGAAGAAAGCCGACGACTGAGAGACAGTGAAAGGATCAAATCATCCAAAACTTGTGTGATTCAACAAAGCAGCCGTCACAGGGACAAATATTTCTTCAATCCAGCTGAAATAATCCTAATTAAAAGATTTAACTTAACTGTTTACATAGATGATAAATAAAGTGATCAGATAAGTTTAACATGGATTTAATCAGAATTTAGCTTGTTTGATAAATGCAAAGTGGTTTCACCTGCTGACCTGCCACAAATATAGCAAAAGATGATAAAGGGTTTTCGACTTGCACCATTTCCTCCAAACAATATTTATATTTCTGATTTTGAACCAGCAACCTCAGAAGCAGTATTTTTATTTCCTCAAGGGTTGCACCAGGGGAAACTGCACACACTTTACAGTTTTCCCAGAACAGTAAGAAGAATGGGACAGTATGTCACACTGTGCTCATGTTGGGATGCCTCCCTACTCCAGTGACCAGGAGTTGGTGGATAAACGTTTGAATCAAAAAGTGGTAGAGAAGAGTGGTTCATACTAGCTGCACAACAAGAGTAGAGGAAAAAATGTTATTGTTTCTGTTTTTCCTCAGACTAAAACCAGTGATTTACTTGGTTTTATCTCCACATGAGCCAAACATACACACAGATAATGTATTTATTCTATTCAGGCATTAGGCATTTCTATGGTTAATACATGCAGATACACTCATATTGGAAGGAATACTAAAAAAGTTTACATCACCCCTCTCATTCTGCTAAATTCATTATGATATCAGGCCAGTGCACTCGGACTGAGAGAGAAACAGTCCGGTTACAGCAAATGAAAAACAGGGTCACAAGAATTTTAAAAAAGGAGACACAAAGCGGGGAGAAAAAAATGAAAAAATAGACTTCTACCACCACACACCCCTGAAGAGATGGAGTCAGGGAGTGTATGAAAGAGAGAATAAGAATGAGACAGAGATAGCAGGCAGAGAGAAAGACTATTTGTCTCTTCTCTTGACACAGTGGGATGATAATGCATTTTAATGACAAGGCCCGAGACTGATTTTATGAGGGGACTGACACTCTTACACGTATGCGCACACACTCTCACACACACACACACACACACACACACACACACACCAAGGGTGCAGGAGCCTTTGCCCCTCACACCCTCCCCTATTGCTCTCTTAGCACATTCTTCGGTCAAACCCACGGAAGCAGCTCACCGAGCTAGACATCATTCCCTGTTCAGAGAGGCAGGCAGGGCGGGAAGGAGTTCATGGTGAGAAATCAGCAGGAAACTTTGGAAGAAGGCAATTTAGAAGCAATCAGAGGGAAATTTGAGGCGGATTAGGCTGAGGGTTTATAGGAGCGAGGAACCAACGCTGAATCCATCTGTCTATGAGAGGCCTTCATCAGCACTCATCTCGTGGCTGCCCAAATCATTCTTCTCCTCACTCCTTTCCTCTCTTCTTTCCTCCCTCTACCTCTGTGCCATCTAACCACTCTGGTACAGTTCCCCTCTTTTCCACTTATCTCTTACTCCCCTCTTGTCCCACTCCCAAACATTTTACACTCAGGTTCAGTCAGATGGTCTTATCTAGAGCAACCTGAAGTGACAGAACACTAAGCAGCAAGCAATGTGTTGCTCAAGAGTACATCAGCAGCCATGTGCCCAGTTGACGTGCTCTTTACCACATCAAAAAACAGACTTTCAGCCTATGATGTAGCCCGATTTCAACTGGGCCACTTTACTATAACCACTCCTCTTCTTCCATTTCCCTACTAAGAAGAAAGACTGTGTGTGTGCCTGTGACTGTGTATGCATGTCTGACCATATGGGCTATATGTGTGGAAATGACTGGCTTAGAGTAAGTATGAAATCAGCAGCAAAGCACAGACTGTACCTTTGGAAAAAAAAAAAAAGTAAGACCCATAGTAGATCTCTGCTTCGAAATGAATTGATTTGGTCTCCAGACACCATTCGCCCAATTTCCTACATTATCTTCTCTCTATCATTTACTATACATCAGTTATCATTGAGACTCATTTATGAGGCCCATTTCATCTTTAGAAGAATTCTCAGATGATAGAAAACTGATCTCTTCTGCTCTGGTATTACTCTTTACTGTAGCCCAATCTCAAAGCGGGCAGAGTTGAAATTGCTTTAATATTCTCTCAGTTTTAACGTGTTGCTGCCATAGTACTTTGTATTTCAGCAGCACGGTCATAGGGTTGACTAACAAGAGAAGAAACCAAGTTAACTTTAAATGTTTAAAACTTATGAAGTAGACCCGGTGACCTCTTCCAACGAGAACTGGGCAAGAACTCAGGCAGCTCAACAGCCAATGACATAGCTCTGCAAATGATTAACTTTGATTAACTTCTATCTGCAGCCACAACCTTTTTTTTTCTTGTTATATGAAACACCCTGTTCAAAGACTGCCACACTTAAAAAAAAAAAAAAAAACACCATATTAATTGAATTTTGGAGAAATAAATTCAATGTGTACTGTGTTTAATCCTTGGTTAAGACATCAGAATTTTTTTGGGTCACATAATGCAATATAGTGCAACTTAACATTGGGGTAAAAAGATCATATAAAGGCTATAAAAAGCCTCTATGCACAAGATAACCACATCTAAATCTATAAAGAATTAATTGTGACATAAGAGTGTGTAATCCTGTTTCCCATTTTATTGCCACAAATAATGAATAAAGTTTGACTGTAGCTGGTGGTAAGTCATCAACGTTTATCCTTCTCTGCGTGATGATTTCAGCTAAATGCTGGTGTCATTAGCAGATGTTGGCTCATAGCTGGGAGGCACTGGTGATGCTTAATGGCTAGAATTAAACTGCTAACGAAGCGCATGTGAAGCCATGCATACATGACATTTATAACATTAAACAACAACACCCGGCTGCTGCTTAGAGCGAGACACAGATCCCTTGTTGAATGGTGCACAATTATCACTGCGACAACACTATAACAGGCACAAAGGGAAAAGTCAGGAAAAAGAAACTCAAGTTAAACATGAGCATAGAGACTTCAGCATTATAATACACACATATATACACACTGATTAAAATAAATTGAATATACTGTATGAATATTTGACTATATGACTATATCTTAACTTGGTTTACATGTACACATGTGGACCTACATGATATCCAAGGCTTAGTTTTCATAATATTTCAAAAGGAATTGAATATAATTATGACTGATACTATATGTAATATAGATGCATTTGTTCTAGTTTTTAACTTAACTTTTTTTACTGACCCAGTTTTTCCTCAAAAACAGCTTTGATGATGATCCAAAATCTGCATGTTGCTAAGTGGTAAACATTGTTCAGTTATCTAAAAAGATCCAAAGCCAGCAGTCGCACGAACACTTAAGGAGATCTATGTTTCCTTGTATGCCTTTAGGCTACAGTGATAGTGATCTCCTGCTGAGATAGAATTAGCCCTAAACTCATTTTCAGTGCCTTGACCCGGATTATGGAAAAGGTGGGTCATGAAAGATACGACACTGTCCTTATTAATATTCAATAAAACAATGGAGGATGATACGCTGGAAAGTCAAAGGCTCAGCAGGTGGGGACTCGTTCAAGTTCTGTTAGCACTGAATATGATAAAGGATTACTGTGGTGATTATCACTATGATCACTCAAGCAAAGAAAATAATATATTTAAGCATGCAACTTTATCTTATTCAAACTGTATATAAAAAACTTCAGAACTTCTGAAATCACTTACTCTATACAAGTAGCATTCCTTTCACAAATGTCTTGTTAAAAAATAAATAATTTGGCCAAATAGGAATTGAAATGTCTCTTTTCTCTTTTGCTCCAGCTCTCATTAAAACCAAAACATCCCAAAAGTTACAAGTTTACCTTTTGAAAATGACAGTGACATGTGCAACCTCTTAAATAAGACAAGTCAAATGACTGTGAAGCACATTGATTCCAGTCAAGTCCTCCCTACAATATATTTCCGATGCTGCATTTTCATTATTAAAGAATCACCGCATGTTTATGCGAGATCGAAGATAGAAAATAAAGAGAGGGGTAGGGAAACAGAGAAAAGAGTGTGCATAGCATGTGGAGGCCATTATTTCTGGCGTGCTCCAAGGCTGGGAGAATTAGAAAATATCATTCTGTCAGGGTGATTTGATAGTGCGATGAAAAATGTCAGAAGTGGAGATGACAAATCATGGTGCTGAGGAGAGGGGACTGGGAGACAGGGGATGTCATTTGTCATGAGTGCCATTTGACTGCACCCCACCTCCTCCCTCCCTTCTCCCTCCCACCTACCTCCTCTTCCACATCCAACCCCCCCTCCACTCCTCAACTTCCTCCTCCTCTACCTTCTTCGTTGTCTGCCTGTCTCTCCCCTTCCTTTCTCTTTTCATTGTAATGATCTATTTGAACACATTCTACTGCCTCTCATCCTTCTTCATCCTCCCTCCCGTGAACCCTTCTTTTGCCCGAGTCTTCCCAATATTACTTCAGTTTTGGAGCTGCTTCCATTAACAGCAGTACAGAGTTTCTAACTTTGTAAACATTTCACCAATTTCTGACTCAGCACACAGGAAAGGAAGAATTGGATTTATTTATGTTTTGGTTTTTTTAATGTTTTTGTTATGCTTCCTTTTCTCCACATCATCTTTTCTATACCCCTCCCACTTCTTCCTCCCCTCTCTTCATCCTCCTCTAAGAAATCTCTGCTCTTTGTGAATGGAGAGGATTAGACTGGCAGTCAGTGCATAACACACACACACACACACAAACTGCACACACACAGCCACAAAGGACACACTTACACACTTTATAGAAATGCATACATACACACATGCACGGTCAAAATGTCAAGCCTGGTGACATTTAAGCATTTTATCTTGTATGCCGTCTGCTTCAGATCTTGAAAAAGAGGTTAGCAATGTAAGCTGCACCATAAACATTGAGATCAAATAGTGGTTGGCAGCATTTGATTTGTTTGTTTTGTTTTATGGCAAGCATAAAATTAGCACAAAAAAAAAAAAAGGTGGAGGATAATGTTGCTGACCTTTACGAACTAATAAACACTTAAAAACATTTTAAAAAAATACTCAAATCTACTAATCATTAGCAGGAATCATCAGAACACAAAAGTCATGCATGCGCTTCATTTCTGTTCCTGATTGTTTCTATGTATTGTTTCTCATTGCCCTCAATTCACCTTCTCGCCCTCCAGATCCCCACCCCCACCCCTCCTGCACTGTAGCCTCAAGGTGCTCTGTATCTGTGTTTGTGTGTGTGCTTGTAAGAGATATAAAGAGAAAAAGAAGCATACATGCGTGCATAAATCCATGTAGACTTGAGTGCATGCATCTGTATATATTCCTGTATGAGTGCCTATATATGTACATCTCAACATCTTTGCATCTGATGTAGGGAGGCAGGGTGTGCGTGTGTGTTGGGGAGGGGGTCATTGCTTTGTTGGGTCTGGCCATTCTTAGTGTAGCGTGGTCTGTAGTGCCGTCCAGGGCCTTAATGCTGGGGTAATTAAGGAACAGCTTCAAGGTTGCATGGGCACAAGACAATCCAGGCCTAATGAAGTATCGATCGGTCGCATTGGGGCCCATGCTTGGACTAAGGCAAGCTGACATTCATTTAGAACAGGGCCACTGCAGGAAGAGCAAATACACACACATATACAGCACACATCACAAAAGCAGACTGATGACAATATAAGAGACTCAGCGGTACTCGGTTTTAATCACATGGGAAACAATGAAGAGCCTCGTTTAGAGCCGCTAGGTTTATCTCTGTGTGTATATGATTGTGCCTACATTTGTGTGTGTGTCCCTTCATGTCCATATCACACTCTGGCCAATCAACAGGAGGCTCAAAGCAATCTCGCACTGAAAACAGTACTGATTATACCAATGATGATTATGAAGATAATGATCGCCTTGCTATCTGCACAGTCGTTACTGTCTGTTGCATATAAAGAAATGTCTCACACCTTGCAATCAATGTCATCACCGTTTTTTTTCCCAACAGGAGGGTAATAACCCAATTCACATTATCTCAGACTATTATATTTATATTTTAATTTGGTCACATTTAGCAAGGTCTGACAACCTCATCCAATGCAATTTAAGTTCAGTCCAAACAGCAGCGTACAGATAGCAGCTGCGAGCGTAGTGGAAAGAAGTCACATTTATTTTCTTTTTAGGCCATATTATGTCATGGTTTCCATTTAGATTTGCCATTTCAAACATATTGCATGTAGCATCCCTACTTAAAACTTTTTCCCCACATCAAAGCTTAACTGCAGCAGTAAGACTCATCTGTGGTCATTTTCACAATGTTGTTTAGACAGTGGTCTACAATTAGTACAGCGTTATATCAGCTTACAAATTTAAATGTTTTAGTCCAAACAGGCTGTCTAAAGTGAGGTAACTAGTTGCCCTCATGGCAGTAAACCACCAATTTGTTTTTTGTACATTGTTGGCATAGAGAATCTGACTTAAGACTATTTAAAGACTTCCAGCTAAATGGCCACGAGTGTCCTTACATGACCGACTGTGGGCATGATTTCATGCATGTGAATGTACATGCATGTACATGTGTGTTGGTGTATCCATAGGATCCATGTTGCAGTTCCCACCTTGTCCGAAGGCTTGGTGATTATGTTTTTGATTGACATATGTTTGGATTCACATCTATTGGCCTACATGTGCACTGATTGAAAACCTGACTTCTCATCTACAGACAACTTTTATCAAGGCAATAATGGTCAGACAATCAGACTGACAGAGACAAAAGAATAAAGAGCTGAGAGAGAGAGAAAGGCACTAAGAAAGGACATGAATGATCTTGATTGTAATGGGTGTAAGTGCTGCTTTTCTTGAGAACATGATGCGAAGACCCCAATCTCCCTTGCTTTTTGTCTCTCTCTTTCTCTCCCTCACTCTCTCTCTTACACACACTTATATGTTCCAAAGCCAAGCCAAGAAAAACATCTATGAACATAACTTTGTCATTAAAACATTCATAATTGTGCAAAACTGCACTGCTCGCTCTCTCTACTCCCACGACAATAGAGTTACATGTTCAGCGCTTATTATTTCTTGTCCTTGTATTCAAATGTATTTAAATGAGAGATGTTTAGATCCATGCTACAGCAAAACAGTATTTCTGAGAGCTGAGCAAAAAGGGGCACTGCTGTCCAACTTGTATCTACTGTTAACCGCAATTTTGAGGAGGTAACCCCACTCTCACCCCCGCAGTCCGAGCAACTTTTAAATCTGCAGTTAAAGCGCTGACTTCACATTACTATGCCTCCCTCCCTCCCCATCCCCTCCCTTGATCTGGCAGCGTACTGTGAATTTTTTTAGCAGCGCCAAAATGCTCTCATTTTAACTGATCGCTCCAATCATATGCAAATGTAGCGGGCAGGTGGGGGGATACATTTCAGCGGTAATTGGCGGTTCTCTAATGGAGACTTCGGGTGTCAGTTGGAAATATGTTTTAAGCCTTAATGAGTTTTGACGGGTCAGATCAGAAAGTGCCTGGCGTGCAACTGTGTGTGTGTAGGTGTGTGTGTGTGTATGCTGCCATGCCGAACCTGATGCATTTTTAAACAGCACCAATTACCCCACATAGTGAGTTTTACTGAAACATTTTTATTGTGCAATATCTGTCACGTATAGAGACATCAACATTCATTAGATTCACAGTCACAGCCAGGTTACATTCAAGGTAATCTTGAACAAAAAGGGAGAGAGACTCAAAATGGATGCTAAATGCAACCGACTATGGAGGGTCAAATATAACCTTTCATATGATAATCTCATGCACTCACACTAACAGCTTACAATTCATGTTGGGAAAATCATAAAAAACGTAAAATAAAAAAGGAGAGCAGGACCAAAAGGTTTTAAAAACGGAACCAAAGCTTTTTGTGAACCCTCCGAAAAAGTAAACCTGGCGCGTAAACATTGACTCCAATATATCTGCTTTTGCCTCTCGAGTAAAAATGTCCAAAGCATAACCACAATGCCAGTTTTATCACAAAACGTTCAGCAATTATTCATTTTGCATTGACAAAATACAGGGGCATCTGAATTTTCCTATTAATATGCATGTGTTGCTATCCCTGCAATTTACAAAGCAACTTATCATTTTGCCCAGCAATAAAAGTGCAGCAGAGGCAACAGATTGCTTTGACACTCCAAGTGGTTTTAGATTTATTGTGCATAATAAACACATGAGCAGGTTTTGAATGAAATCATCCAATGCATCTACATCTTGTTTTACTTTATCTGTAGTGGGTCCATGTATAAACGAATAGCTGAGTAGATGGTGGCACTTCAGCACTCAGATAGATCATAAATCATACGAATTATAAATCATGGTTTGTTTGGACTCACAAGAGGGGGTTGAGGAGTGAAACTGCTGTCCGGTGTGCCCTCCTGGGTGGTCGTAAATACTCAAACACGAGGTGGCAGCTGATAATTTGGCTTTGGAGTTTGAAATGATGACTGATTTTGCAGATAAAATGGCTGCTGAAGTTGTTTGACAAAACTTTACTCTAAGGAGATGAGAGAACTGCAAGCTGACTTTCGGGAATTGCTCATAAAGTCAGGTGTAATTTTATTCAGAGATGTAAACTACAAAGTCTAGTAAAAAAAACATTTATTGACAACCATCCTATAAAACAGTAGGTATGATTTCAATCATGCCACACTGTTTGTAAATTATTCACTGATGAATATTACCCTAAAAGCTGCAGTATTGCGGAATACTGCAGCTTGCAATCAAGGCGCTCTCTGTGCAACTGAAGAGTTAAAAAGAATCTATTTAGCAGTACTTTGCTAAACAAACATCCACGTCAATTTATGCCATGTGAAAAAGTAGGACAGCATAATCCTTTAGCACAAACCCAATCTGGGAGATCTGAAGAGTATGTGATTAATTCTTCGGTATTAATCATGTAATTCTTTCATATAAAACAAAGCTTAAGCCTTATTTGCTAAGATATTTGACCTTGGTGGAGAGTTAAGACATTACAGCTTGGATTTAAAATGCATCTAAAGATTAAAAATGATGGTTGACTATTACTAAGGATTATAAACCCAAGGAAAATTGCTTTTTCATTTTGAAACAAAACTGATTTTTAGAAAGGAGCTATGGGGTCAGGTGGTATATGAGGTGACAACTTGAACTGGGATGCATCATGTTTTCTGAAGGATATGAAGGTTAGAAAGAAGACGTGTTACATTCCTCTCTGGCTTTTTTATTCATTTTTTTCATAATTTGCCCCCCACATTTCCCTTTTTTACCCAAGCATAGAAATTAAAGTAATACCCTTGTAAGAGAAACAAGATTTGTTCTAAATTTATGCTTCACTGCTTGAGGCTACGCGGCACCTCAGACACACAGAGTTTATTTGATCTCTGCTCGTTGAGGGGAAAAAATCCTTTATGACTATCAAATGTGTCTCACTCTTTCCCCGTGAATCTTGTTTACCGATGCTGCCGTGTGTTTATCTGTGAATGAAAATGACTCTGGAGACACCATGCACTCCTTTGCCCCAACAACAACACATATTTCTTTCATTTCATGGTCTTTATAGAGAGTGGGAAAAAAGTAAAGTGAAAGTACAAGGTCGCTTTCAAAGGCATCATTTTTATAATTCATGCTCAAGTTTGATGCAGGTCTTTGACTTTAACCAGGGGCCTCACCAAATGTTTTATTTAAGTTCATTGGTCAAACAGTTCATATTTTGGGGCCCCTTCAATAGGAGCTTTTCTTTTGCATACATAAAAATTCAATCATTAACAAATCAAATAAGTCTGGACTCTTTTTTACGACAAGAAGCACAAAGAATCATGGAATTTTTCTTTGTTATTCAACACCCAAATGTTCAGCATAACCCATCTGTAATCTGTCCAGTGTTGTGTAATCAACACAGACAATCCAGTCATGTCAATTAAATCTTCTCTGAAAGCTTGTTTATTAAATATTCTCATTTATCCATTTGATCAACACTTGAACCTCGATAAACTTTATTCTTGGATTCTCTGAAATTCAGATTTTAAGTCTTTAATACCAGTATATAGTCATACATTTTTCCCCCTCCACATTCACCTGTGGATACAAGTAAACAAAACAGCCAGTCACAAAATTACAGAATATTAGGAAAGTTAACTTTCTAACAAAGTCTTCAAGAAAACTAGTGGTTTTGGTCTCTGGCTTTCAAAACTTAAACTTAATGAAGTAATGTGTTGTAAATTATGTGGGGGGAAAAAAGAGACTTGTCATTTACACTTGAGTTTATTTGTTTAGATTTATGTCTTCTTTAACCCGAGCAGTGTATGCATGGAAAGTAATCATTAGTTTGGGATAACTATTGTAAATCAATTAAGTGTTTAGTTGGCTAGTTTGTGATAAATAAAACACCTTAACTTCTATTGAGTCATAGAAGATCTCAACTGATGATGTGAGATTATATGGATGTCATCAGTATTGCCTAATATATGACATAGAATGAAATGACTGCCTTGATAGAGAGAGTCAAACTTTCTCTCAGGGTTTTGTCTGGATTGTCTCAAAGATCATTAATCCAAGCCTGTGAAAGTAAGGTGAATTCAATTCATGAAAAATGTTACAAAAGAATAAATTTGGCATGATTTGGATGCAGTTCTGACAACATGAACTTTTTACTTTTACAATTTTCTAGTGGGCTGTCAGCAAAAACCTAAACAAAATAAATAAACAAAAATATGATGGCATACTGCATGCGAAATTAGATAGAAATTAGATCAAATGATCCAGAAATAATGAAATATTTCTGGAAATAATGGAAAACATTCAACATTTATTCCTGACCTCAACTGAATCCCATACTTAAACCTATAAGTGGATAACTTTTTCATTAAGAAAAACAGTCTGAAATAGTCTTAATTTCTGCTGATTCCAACTTAAGCTTTCAAAGTGGTGTTTTTCTTACATGTTGAGGGTTGACTTTGAAGAATGGGCATTTGTTGTGTTAAAAAAAAGCGGGCCTGGTCTCTGAAGCAGCTGAGCCCTGGGGTCGGCTCGACACGACAAGCACAAACAACTTGTGCTGACCTTGGGGCTCTGAGCAAAAGGCCTTCAAGGTGTATGCAAAAGCTGCTCAGACATCTCAGAAAGAAGGGTCTGCTTTTGAAGTGAAGTGTTTAAGTGTGAATGTGTGTTAGTGTGTGTAGTGTGTGTATTTTTCAGAAGCAACCAAGGATACCCAAAGGCCAGAATTCTATCAAGCTCTTTGATATGGGCGTCTCAGAGTGTTTATAATTACAAACAAACCCGATCATGATTAAAACATTGCTACAAAGCGTAGAGGTGGCCAGGGAGAGCCGATCTGGTCCAGTATGCATGTGTGTGTGTGCGTTTTTGCATGCACACGTACCTAGAGTGTGTTTGTGTGTGTGATCAAGCTTGGAAATACAGACGCAACAGGGGCCTTAAACCTCATGTTGACATCATCAACCATCGGCAACATGAAGGCAAGTCATAATGACAGCTGATCATCACGTCGCTCCTGGAGGGCAAACAGCCAACAGCGCTCATGTTTCTCAGCATGTATATTATCTGTGTGTGTGTGTGTGTGTGCGTAAATGTGTCCATGTGTGTTTTCATCATGGCCATGTTTCAAACAGAGCATGTTTCAAAGGGAATACTAATCCTCAGAAATGAGGCGTGAGATCAATATTCCCATGTTTAATTGGATGCCGACTGATTTGGTTGAGAAATAGGCGGCACGACATCCCTCTGTCATGGCAATATAGGCCCAAAAGTCAGTCAATTTGACTCTTGAGGAAAGTGTGTAAGGAAAGGGGAACCAGGCAGAAGGATAGACAGACAGACAGTCAAAGAAAGTGAAAAGAGTGGAATTGAGACTTGACTTCAAAGTGTTAGGACGTTATGATTGCTCCAGCCATTTAAGGGGTGTTTGGGGAGAGAGGAAAACCTCAGGGGGTCGTCCCATCATCATATGCCCCACTTGCTGCTGTGATTTGGTGATTTTTGTCCGGAAGCCATGTTTTGAGAGGAGCAGGAGGGACTTTGGGGGAGATGGGGGTGGGGTGAAGGGATTGGAGGGAGAGGAAGGGAAAAAGACAAGGATGGAAGGGTAGAAGGAGGCAGAAAAAAGGAGATGGGTGAGTGGAGAGGAGTGTCCAGGACCACTGTCAAATGGTTGAGGTGTTTCCATGGCGACAGTAATGAAGGTCTCAGGACACCCTGGGGCGTGGAGGAGGAGGGGTTCAGGCAGGGGTGGTGGAGGGAGAAGGGAGAGTGATGGTAAAGAGTGGGGGGGGGGGGCAGGAATTGAAAAGTGAAGAGAGAAAATGTAAGAGGCCTGCAGGCTTCTTTTCAGACAAACTGAATATGTTGACGCACATTATGCCACAATGCTGTCATGGAAATCTACGGGTTAACATCAGACATCACATAATTCTGTACAGAAAAATTCATGTGCTTGCAGGGTTGCATGCAACATCTGACACAACAAAGGGAATACAATCTGTCCTTTTGAGTAAAAAAATAATCAAATGTGTGAATTTTGTTGTCCATGAGTGTTGCCATTTTTGCCTTTAACAATCCGGACCTTATTGCTTTCTGTCACAGAGGCCTCATACACCACGTCAAATGTTTGCCATCAGGCACATTTACGGTGTCACTGAACATCTGTCTCTCCTGCATTTTCCAAGTCCGACATTGTCATTGTCGAACTTGGACATCTTTTTCATCCCCATTTGACTGAACTTGTAGAACCCATTGTGTCCGTCAATGAGAGAGCTAAGTCTTATGGTTGTTCAGCATAGCGTATAGGTGGCAGTGATGATAGAGAGTAATGGTTAACTTAATATGTCACACACAATATCATCTTCATCTCAAAACAAGCAACACTTAAATTTTACAGCATAATGGATTGAAAGTACCGGACTATGTCCCAATAAGAACTACAACAATTTTCATGCTGCAATGAACTAGTGATGCACCATTACTTGTCAGAGAATGGAATTTTGTTCTTGTTCTAGAGAAGTCTCCAAGAAAAATGCACTTTTGGCAAGTTAACACATTTTCAGTTTCCCTAAACACCCAACAATATTGGATCGGCGGCTGTAGTTTGCCTTTCTTGGACAGCAACACAGTTGCAAATATGTTTGGCTTTCTCCACTAAACTTCAAGAACGTTTTATAAAGGCGGCCCAGTATGACACTGGCTTTGCAAGGAGAGTGAAGCTAAAAGTCTAGGCTGTTTTAATCCTGAAAGGAAGTGAGCCACATACTCAACCTGTAACAGAAACTGCTTCAGATATGTGTTATGAATGCATTTTAAGTAAAAATGCCATGGGTACACCTAGTTATGCAGCTAAAGGGACTAACAGTACTTTGTGGTAACATTTCTTCACAGGATAAATGAAAGTATCCATTTTATGGGTCTACAACAGCTCAGAAACTGATCTACACAAGAAACTATAGTTTGCAATTACCAACCTCTACACATTTATCACATTGTGTTCAAGGTAATGCAATTAACAACTTAGTCTCTGATAGCAGTGGCCTTCTGTCTCTTTTGGCCTTTTACTACACTTTCTACATTTGCACCTTTTGACACAGTAGTATATAAAGAAATCTGTACATGCTAAATCCACATAATCCATAATCAGCTGCGGGTAATGAGTTTATTTACCAAAGAGATATGCCCTGAAATAAACTTTGTTGTGGAGATTCCCCATGCTGCTCACCTTCGTATTCTGGATCCAATTCGGATTCAAACATCTATGACTGAATTTAAAGTGTTAGATAAGTGACCCAAACATGCACATCCATATTGAATTGAAGCAGCAGATGCCAAGCTAGAATGTAGACAAACCATGCAAAGGAAAAACAAGAAAGGAGGCTCACACACTGCAGGACTTTGCTTGTGGTTGTAACTGTTGTAACTTAATGCTGTTTTCTCTGTCCAAAACCCGTCTCTCTTGTAAATGAGATTGCGTGTCTCCGTGGGACTACCTGTATAAATAAAAGTTGAATAAAATAAATTTTGATGGGTGAAAAGCTAATCCAGATGTACCAAAAAATTTTAATCAAATTGGAAATGATCACGCCATTTCCACTTTAATGAGACTTAATCAAATAGGCAATAAGAATGACAGAAGTTGGTGTGAGATTATTAATATAAAAATGGACAGAGACAGCAGAAAAATAAACTGCTACCTGAGCACGCACATATTCTCACAGCTTTTTTTCTCCAACTTATCAAGGAGCAAATGTACCAGTTCAGATTAAGTGTGTTCAGTATGTTAATTATGTACAGAAACTGTCCATCGGTTCCATGAACTCTGGCTTTAGAGTTAAATGGGCCACTGGTGCATTCCAGCATGTCAAGAGTAGTAATATGTTTTAATGAGCCCTTTTCTCAGGGTGAGAGACTAAACCTCTCATTTTGGCGTGGGCTGAAAATGATGAAACTCTGGAGTAAAATAGCCATAACTACAACTGTGTTTATTATTAGTCAGGTTGAGGTGATATACCCACAAAAGAAGCATTTTCTGCCTGTTCATATTAACTCAAAACATTAAAAAAGTTAAAAAGAAACTTCCCAACAAAGGAAAATACATGTCACCTATTTGCTTTTTCAGCTGCATATTCTCTCCAGTTTGTTTCACTGAATGGAAGAAGAAGCAGCATCAGCTCTGCAAAATACACACAGCTCTGTCTCTTATACAGTATTTGGAAATGAGAGTTTCCAATATCTCTACAAACCCAGCCTGTCTTGTCTTTCCCAAAAAGAAATGACAATGTTTCTGTAATCTTTTTACCACCTCTGCCCTCCCTTGTCACCCAGAGTGATACCAGAAAATGAGGCGGCTAAAAAGACACACATTGTTCCCATTCCAGAGCATGCTTGTGTTTCTGGTGCTACAACAGGTTTGCCGTTTGCCATTTTTCACAGTGTGGTGGTCTGTTCAACATCAGTCCTTGGAAACATGAGCCATGTCCATATAATGGAATCATTTGCTTGTCTTCAGCAACTGCAGCTGACATTACTCAAGTTTGTGGATGACCAGCAGAGCTCACAGATTCAACCACCTCAGTAACCAGGGATAGCCCAATCCTACGTACAGCACACTTATGTATACAGCAACTAAAGTGCAGTTAAATTAGGCTTTACCACATATTTTGCAATTGAAGTTCAAGAAAAAACAAATACTTATCTTCAAATTATCTAATGAAATGGCATTCTTTGTCAGCAAAAAGTTTTAGGTTGATTTGCTATTCTGACTGCACTTTTGGAGATTTCTAAGGATGATTCAATAGCAAAACAAAATGAACAAATAAATGCAACTCTGATTTATAATTTACACTTTCAACTGCATCAAACTTTTGATCAGCATGCCTATCGAGGGAGATTAAACCCTCTAGCTTACAAATCTTACATGTAATGATTTAAAGTGTTAAAATATCTATGTCCAGAGGATATATCGGACAAAAAGATATGAAAAACACGCATTTTCTCTTGGGGAAAAAAACTTGCAACATGCAACAATGTGCATACACTTGTAATGTGTGTATTCAGCACTGCCCGTAAAACCATCTAAGAGCCAATAATCTTGCCCTGGAGGTGATCTTTAACTGAACTTGAGCTGATCTCAATGTGTGGTCTCAGTAAAAGTCTAAACAGATCCACAAAGCTCTCTCCAGCCTGAGATCCTTCATTGCTCATCGATAAAGTGATCAATACGTGGACATGTGGGTATTGACTAGGTAATGATGATAGCAGCACAACTACACAGCCACATACACACATGGACATACAGCACTTACACACTGGCGTACACACTGACTCACATAAATGCGCATATATGCAGTCTTACTAAACTGCTCTGGAAAGGCAACTTTGAGGCAGAGATGGATTTAAGCCGAGTGTGTTTGTCAAAGTGTGGAAGTGAAGCATACGGTATGAGTGCTCGTCTGAAAAACACATAACAAATAAAGTGTGTTATTGTCAATGGTTATTACAGACTTTCTGAGACAGCATTTTATTTGCCCTGTTGTGACCCTGACATGGCAGTGAGTGACATTCAACAACAAGTTGAACCAGGCTGACTCAGACTATGACACACTTTGATTCCGTCATTCACTGTTTTATTACTTTTGATTAACTTCAACAGGGACAATAGAATCTCACAAACAGAAGGAAAAAAAAAAAAAAGAAACCTAGAATAAAAATCTGCTTCTTCGTAGTCCATGTAAAACAGTTGGCTTCAAGTTTGAGTTTGGACTCAAAATTGGGTCATGGACAAAAGAAGCAATATATTTTAATGAGGCCCAAACCCATGTTAAAAGATTAAATTACTCATTTGATTTCTGAAAAAAAGAAAAAAGTTTAGAGACCTCTGCACAGACATGTGCAGAATACAATTGAGTTTTAGAACATTATTTTATTTTACTTGGCACACTGAACTAAAATGACCAAAGCTCCTGGCACTATCCAATAAAAAAAAAATAGAGTCCAAATCAGTTTTCCATTCAGGTTAAAACAGGCCATAAAAATTATTTGAGAACACTACTGCACCCAGCTGTGAAAAATCGAATTGAGAGGAAAAATGGAGATGTGAAGCCTGGCAAAATGAAACATCGTAAGGTGCAAAATGTGTGCATAGATCATCATTCAGAAAATGCCCTCACAGCGAAGAGGAGGGCATCTTAATTCATTAAAATAATCTGAGTTTGCCTTGATGTTAGTTCGAGTCGTGACACACATCAAGTCATTGTTCAGGGAGGCCTAATAAAAGCAACACTGACTTAACAGGCAATTGTGTCCGTCTTGCTGCAAGCACACTCTTAGTCACGGACAGTGAGTTTATTGGGTGGATCAGTGTCAGCAGTGTGTGCGTGCACACACACACACACACACACAGATGCACACACACACGCAGGGTTTAATAAGCCCACACTTTAATTTAGGTCCCGTCACTACAATGAGGCCTCCAACATCAGACAGCAAATTGTTCTTGTTCAATGAAGAAAAAAAAGGGAAGGAGAAAAAAAACACATCCTGTCTTCTTGTCTGGACAGAAAGACTGGCAGATAAAACAAAAGGAGGAGGGGGAGACAGTATGCATGTAGCCATGTGCGCGTGTGCAGTGTGTATACACATCAGGGATGGTATCTCGTGTGAATTACCAACTTTACACATCAAGTGTTTTTACATTTGAGTTTGTGTGTGTGCGAATGTTCACATCCATGTTTCATGATCAGGTGGTTGTGTTATGTGTGTGTGTGAAAGAGAGAAAGTGAGAGAGAGTCAGAGTTGGTGTCTCTAGCCTCTTGAATATGTTCAGTCAAATAAGCCGATTGTTCTTTAAAAGCTTAATCAAACCCTAATTAGCATAGCTATAATTGCACTTGCCTGGTGGCTGTGGCCCATTGACATGGATTCCCATGTTAATTATTGTAATTGCCTCACTAATGCTATGAATACTTCAAAGTTATGCAAATCGCAATGATGAGTAATCCAGCAAGTGTTTGAAATGACTGCCATTACACGCACACACATACACGCAAACTGATTGTGAATTGTTGGATATGTTTCTTTTTGATGAACACACACACTCAGTGATACACAGGTGAAGATATAACACTCACATTTACATACTCATTCACAGTTGTTGAACACAAGCATCAGAACACACACCAGACGCACAAGTTAATACAAAGGGGAATACACACCAACATTAACTAACTTGCACCCACCCACACACAATCAAACTCTCAGATCAAAGTGTTAAATCATAAAGATGAGAAGCTCTCTAAGAGTCTAACACTTCAAGCAGGGTGGTGGTTGTATTAGTACAAAGAATTAATGAGGGCACACAAATACACTCGCCCTCTTGCATGCAGTCTCACACACATACACACACTCAATGGAAGTGAAGCAGAATGTTGGACTATTCTATGTACTAATTACCCCTTGGTTCATCTCTCTCATCTCTCATGCTCACTCCCTAAAACATGCACACATACACACATTAATGAAGGCCTGTTGACTGCTGTAATCCCATGCTAATACTCCAGGGAGTCAAATCAATGTGACCCCACAGTCTTTGTGCATAAAGCCACGCTATAATGAGGTTGGTGTTGGAACGCATTCACAAACTCACACACACACACACACACACACACACACAAACGCCAACACTTGTTTTGTATAAAGGTTGATCTCTCTTAAAGTGAAGATTAATGAGTCAGTAAGTGAGGAGTCGGAAAGTGTGTACATGGCAGATAGAATTTAAGTCTACTTGTAATGACTAATAATTGTCACCAATGTGAAGAAGATTCTGGCCATCACAGATGCTGTGGTACCTTACCTATTTTGAAAGATATAGTTTTAAATTCTCTTTTCATGGTCCAAGTTTGAGTTTAAAATAATTTGAGATCCAAACATCACATTCTGAAGTAAAATTGGCAACATATATGACTCACAATAGTCAAACAACAACCAAATTTGTTCATACTATCTTAAAAATGATGACAATATGAAAAACAACATAGGCATGATGACTTTTCTAGTTCTGTGTATTCCTACATTAACTAAATTAATTTACTTTGGAATCATTACATGTGGATATGGCATTTCACCAGTATCCCCTATAACTAAACTAAATATAGACACATTAACATGCCAGAAGCTGTTCAGTGCCATTACGATTTGGGAACTTTCTAGTGCCATATTCACAGACTGTTTGAATATTAGTTTCATCTTCTGCTCCATCTTTAACAAACCATGATTGTTGTCCAATGCTTGGATATAAATTATATTATCAAATATGGACGGTTGGGTGTTTAAGTATATGAAAAAATAGAAAATATTATGTTTAGTCAGTTCATATCTGGGCAATTTCTTAAAAAATGTCCTAAATTTATTTCTTTGTGTTCGAAACACTTCAGACGTGCAACCTACTGTTGTTTGTTTAAGTCTGTAAGAGATGTAGCAAAAAATCTGAAATGTGTAAATTTGTTTAAACAGAGATGGTAACTGTAGTGTCGAGTAAAGGAGGTACACAGATAAATCCACTACACATACAAAACACACAACACATGCCTCACCCACAAACATGGTGACACAGTCCACACGGACAGCTCCCTGGAGAGTGCCACTACAACTTCCACCACTTTATTATTGGTCAATTTGGAGGCTTCTTTCACAGGGGTGACATGGCTTAGGAGATGTCACAGCCCAACCAATCAATACCACTCTGAAAGCTCAGGATCCACAGTCTGTGTGTGTGTGTGTATGTGTGTGTGTGTGGTTGCGCACAAATGTGTGCATGTGCCTGTGTGAATATGTGTGTGACTTGCTGAAAGCTGCAGCAGCTGTGGCTGGACTCTACCCTTCTGACCTGTTTACTGGACAGTAATTACATGGGAAGAGACGTCCATCCAGCTCCTGCTGACCAGTTCGACTAATGAAGTAAAACACAGACAGACAAGGGCCAACAGGAAGACAGCACAAGCAGATAAATACAAAGTATTTGCATCCTTGTGACATTAAAATAGTATACATGTTTGTCTTCATTGCCGGCCTGTGCACTTGCATACACCTACATGTAATGCGTACATGAGAAACATAGCAATGTTTGGGTTTTTTTTCCGTTGCCTGTGGCAGGATAGGCCTGAGAAGAAGAACAAGCAGCGCAGCATGTAAGCAATCCCAGGCGTGAGTTTCCCTGACAAACCTATTGATTCTATGGATTTCCACCCAAAGTTGCGATAATGATACATCATGGACGGATTTGGCAGGACAGACTGCTGGGGAAAGAGGTGGCAAAGCAATTTGCAGCTGTAAAGACCAAGGAATGGTGAGGGTGGGGGGTGGGGGGGGGCTCTGATTACTAATGCCCCAAACAAAACAAAAAGGAGAAATGTATCCTTCCATCACTCTGTCCATCACTCCATCCCTCTCTCCTCGGGTGTCCTGTTTCCTGGTGTGTCGATATGGATGTATGAATTTGTTACAGAGGGATCCAGCACAATGGATTGGCTTTGCTGCTTTGTTAAGGATAAGGGGTGTGCAGGAATCATAGACTTTTCTGTGTTTAGCGTGTGAGCAGCAAGAATGGAGCTCACAGATAAACCAGATTGTACTTATGTCTGCCGTTTCTCTGCTCAAGGCTCAGAACATCTTATCTTAGCTGTTGAATTCTGAGTTTTTTTCTTCCTCTTTTTTTTAATATTAAAACTATCTTTCACTTTCTGGCAAGAAAGATATTTTAAATGAATGTATGAGTTCTTTCTTTGACACAAAATTGTTGTACAGTGCTGTGAATCAGCAGCAGGATTTAACTGCACACACTTTTAGGAGCTGTAGATTCCTGGGTTGTGCAACAAGTACAGAGAAGCAAAGCATGCTCCTTTAGGTTATTAAGATAAAGCCTTGCAGATATTACACAATGTGAGCTGCAAGTTAAAGATTAATGCCATGTGTTTTATTTTTGTATTTCAGTTGGCTGGCATGTATGAAACACAGGCAGTTTTGCTGAAGCAAGGGCAGGTTATTTCAAGTTTATAATGCAATTCTGGGAAAAAAACCTCACAGTATGGAACATAATCCCCACGAGTGAAAGTATACCCGAACGATTTTTAATTCAGAGTTCCTGAGTAAAAATAACTATCTTTTAAGCCTCTTAAAAATGCTGAAAAATTAGATTTGTGATGCGCTGGTGCATAAACACAAGTTTGCATGAAAGGCAATAATTTATGGCCCATATTTCACTCTGATTAAAAACCTAAGCAGCGATTATAGTGACTACTCAGCAATCTTCTCTGACATCAAGGCATGTTTTTTCCTCATTCTAATCCACTACATTATAATTATTCAGTCATTTCAACTTTCATAGGGGAAAAATAATAATCTTTTGGTTATGCAAATGATTGGGCCGCTGAAAAGGCCCTCCTTGGCAGATGGCTGGTATTTAAAATGGGGAATGTGGTCATTTGGGTATTTTTTTTGACGGAAGATAGATCTTTGATATAATGAAATAGGGGCTTAGGCTTGTCCTGAAGAATAAACAATAAAATTACTTAATAACCACCATCTCTGTTTAAGTATATTGCTCTGTTTGTCAATGATTAAGCATACGGGTGGGTGTGTGTATACAATTGTGTAGCTGTATTGGCCTTGTATATGAGAACACTGCATTTTATTTAACACTTGCTGACAGATATGCATGTGTTTAATCACATATTGCTTAGCATCTGATTGCATTTATTGATATATTTTAAAATTCATTAATTCTAAATGGCATCTGCAGTGTCAGCAGTAATTTGTTATTCGACTGATTATATAGAAAAATTATTTCTGCCACACAGCAGTTATATCTCTCAATATGGTCTCTGGCACAAAACCAAACATTTGTTTTCATATTGATATCCTTTCAAAATGTAAAACAAAATATACATTAAAATGAAATACGTTCGATTCCTTTGAGAAGAACAGAAATTTGACCAGTTTTTCATCATCTCTCTGGTGGAAACTCTTGTTCCTTGCTGGTTTTCTACTCTTATTTATTCCGCAGTCATAAAGGAACACAGTTTCCAGCCCCTTTGTCTTTAAAAGAGAGTGTCTAGCTGCCAGTCGGGTATCCAATCCCCAGCCGTTACGGGCAAATCAGGATAATAACACCTCCCTTTAAACCAAATGACCGCAGCGTGGGACTGCCAGCTAAAATTAATTCCACCTCTGACCAGAGGCGAGAATACCCCACTGCTTAACCCCCTCTACACACTCACTCCCCCCATAAACACACACTTAAGCCCTCACATGCTCAAGCACATGCACACACACACACACACACACACACACACACACACACACACGCTGGAGTGCTTCTATGCACATGCAGGCTCATAAGCACACACACTGAATATGGAGTAGGTCTTATTTGCTCTCACTGCTCACTATTCAGTCTTGATCACAAGCATGTCAGCAAACACTAAGCTGCCATATTTGGACAAAGTACTCTGTGTTTTAGCAACAAATTTTCTTTTCTTATCTGCATATTAAAACAAAAACCAACAGCCTTCTCCAAATGCATCAAAGTAGAAGCAACACATACCGTTCTATGAGAAGGTATGCACTTGCTAAACACATAACCTGTTAAAATGTGTAAGTTTTGAACGAAACACTTGATACCACGGCCCTAACTCCCCTCTCCAGCAATATTGATTTACAACATCAATAAATGCTGGCTCCATCCTAATACATTTAAACTCTAAAAACAGCAATATGTCACAGCAATTTGACTGTGACTCTTCAAAAATAAACAGATTATTCTAAAACACTGCATAATGCATGTTTGTTAAGATGCCAGAGTTTTGCTTTATTCTGACTTGTTGTTAAGTGACCTTTTGTTAACTCGTTCTTAAGTGACAGTCATCCTCCTGTCTGAGGGCACACTTTGTCTTTGTTACCAAGGCTTGCAGCTATTCAACTTTCCATGTTCTTCATGCTTCGCACAATCATCAAACCAATAGAGGCGATGCCTTTTTCAGCCCTTAAAATGTTTATGTGCAGACAGGTGTGGCAAATGATTAAGATTTATTGCTGTTCATTTGTCTTAGCAAAACCAGAGGCGGGAAGTCCAGCTGCTGCCAAATTTGAGTTGGGGTTCAGTGATTTTCTGATGAAGATATAGAGGATGTGAGGGGTGTGAGGTGATTTTTAAGATTCTCACTTGCCCCATAAACATGCGTCAATGTATATCTATACACAGAGAGCCAGTAACAGAATCATTATACTGTGCATTGTTTAGAAGCATGATTCTAAATTAAGTGTGACCATTATCTCACTCAGGCTTGGAGCATGTGTGAGTGTGAGATAACACAGACATGTGTGTCCTCCCATGCATGCGTGTATGTGTTGTTTCTAGGGCAAGTCTAAACTCTGTCATGTTGATTAGCTGTAGGTGTTAACACACTAGATACTGCCTCATCACATTCTCCTCCTGACTGATCAATGTCACTCTGTCTCACTTCCTCTTCCTCATCATCACTCCCAACATTCTCTATTTGTCTCCAAAGTTTGTATTTAATAAATTAAGCCTTTTTTGTTTTGTTTTTCAGGCTGATTCAAATAATGTCATCGGGATATCTCGAGTGCACCACCCCACATGTGTGTACACATTTTTTGAGGCACAGTTTTCTGATGTGATTTCAGCTTGTTACTAATTGTTCCTGCTCAGCTGCCAGTGGGATGCAACCATGCAGGCATCAACAGATTGGAGGCTCTCAGCTGCCAGCCTCCCACCAACTGCCTTTGTGCCTCTGCCACTTGACATCTTCATTTGCTGTGTGTGATGATGTAAATAATTACACTCAATTAGCACTTAATTAACGATGCTGAAACAAAAGGACAAGTCCCTGGGCGCAGCTCGTCTCCGCTCTGTTCCCGCACTGCTCTCTCCCTCTCTCTGCACACACACACACACATCAGGGAAAACAAAACATGTCAGCTTTTGACAATGTGCCATCTGTCCTCGAGCCAACAGATAGGCTTAGACACACACACACACACAGATACAGCCCCTCAGCGCCCATAAGACATGCAGAAACACTAATCGGGTCCTTAGGCGAACATAATTACAGCTTGCCATGTTAATTACCTAACAATTAGCAGCCATCTCCTCCAAGGGGCAATCAATGAATTAACTTGTGACTCCATGTTGAGTTATCAACCATCCCATTCACACATGTCTTACTTCTCCTATATCTTTTTGTAAACATAAATGCTGTGTAGTAGCTACCTGTCAAACACATATGGAACAAGCACCTATATGCCACATAGAAACAGAAATTAATTCACATTCTGCCCAATTAGCTTATTTCATATCCCAAGGCAAATTCTAAAACCATTTTGCACTTTTAGTAAGCAAAGTGGTCAAGAATTTCATTTCTCCTTCTCTATACACCTAATGCCTTAAGGCAACAGTTAAAAATTCAATGTAAAATAGGCTCAGGGAAAACATTAGAAAATAATCACAATAGAGGAAATTGAACAAATTGGCCGTCTTGTATTGCTCTTTGTCTTTGTAATTCCTGCTCGTTATTGAATGAATAATGAGAAAATTTTGCTCCTGTGATGTGAAATATGAATCTTAATGCCAATTCTGATTGGAAACAAATTGGTGAAGCAGGTGCAGTCCTGAGACTAATGATCAATAAGAAAAAAGCTCATATTTCATCATTTTTAGAGGACCCAAAAACCTATCAGTATGAAAAATGTGCACCCTTTACCAGAGAAATCATCCATCACTGCTCCTATTGAATTTCCCATATTAAAACTCCAATATGGAAGTCATATAGGCTGATAACACAATCAGATTGAAAATTGAGAAAAAAATTCACCTTCTGCCGATAAATGTATATCACAGATTAGTGCACTTGGATGGTTGCTTCCTAGAGAAAAAAAGGGGGGGGGTCTGCTGACCTCTTAGAAGATCAACAAACCTTGTGCTTTCTCTTGATGCATTCAAGTCTAATCAAGCAGAATCAGAACTAAAACACTCAAAAAGCATAGTCCAAGTCCTGTAGACGTGCACAAATCAGCAGCCCAGTCATAGGGACTTGCACTATTTGATGTATATAATTGAATTCCACCTTTTTTTTGCACTCTTATAGAAATTTCTGTTCTTCTCATTACTCATCGTATTGCCATGGTTATTACTGGAGATATTAGATTGGTACAGATGGCCTTTAGCTTCTTTTATTACTGAAATCCTGAGGCTGGCCACATGTGTGGGTAATTCATTCATTTTGATTGCCTTGTGTTATATTTACACATCAGTGCGACACGTCCCAACCAGCCTGCTGTGGCAGCAGCTGATGACATATCTTATACCATGAAATCAAAATACGACGGGCATATGTTTATTTAGATACATTGCATTAAGCAGGGCCAAAATATAATTAAGCAGTAGTCTAAAATGAATGCACACTCTTTCCCCTCTCTCTTTCCACATCACCATCTCAGACCACAACGGCCATGCTAGGCCCAGCCACAGACAGATCTCTAATAGGCCTGGCTGTCTCCTTCTTAATTTGCTGAAATTGCAAAATCAATAGGTGTAGTCGTAGCCGCCCGCTCCCTGTTTTAGTGGGAAAAGATAAAGTCTATGGGAAGGCAATCTTCACTTTCAATTTGCTCTCTTTTCAGCATTGAGGCCGAAGTGCTTATCACTCTACTTAAAGAGACCATATGCCTGTCTCATAGTGGGTTGTGCTGCTGGTTAGGAAAGGTGTTCATTCTCGGCAGGTTGAAAGACATAAAAAAAAGTACAGCCTAGATATTACAAATGACTGCGCTATCCAAATTTGTGTCCACCATTAAAATGTACAAACGCAGTGGAAGTAAAAATAATTATGATCTCCTCTGGCTTTGCCTTTTCCATTTGAGCATTTAACTTATTCTTTCCCATTGATCTCACTGCCCCACCTACAACTACTGTGCTCTGTATGTGCAAACTTTCATGCTTAGTATCTCAAGATTCTTCTAAACTCAACAGGGGGTCTTCTAATTCCAGGCTCACAAGGATTATGGGACAACATCTTGCCTAAATCCTTTACTGTAGGATCTGTATGCTGCTATGTGTCACTGGAATTGTAGTTTTCCCCAATACACAGCAATTCCCAAACAGATATACACTTAGCAGTTGACCGCGTTGGTGCGTGTTGATAAATCTGATCTTTCTTTCAGGCATGTGTGTGTACACATAGCTCTCTGAATGTAGATTTACAAACATGTACATGCCTTATTGTGTGAGTGTTTTGAGATGCGTGCGTTCTAAAGCAGCTCTTGTCAGTAGGATCTTTTGTCTCAGCAAGCCTGTTTGTCCTTTCCTAATCTCCCCTTGATGCTGTCTTTACCCATAATCCTCTCTTTCATTAACTGCCCTCCTATACAGCACCACCTTTATTGCAGTCTCTCACTTTCTAATTGCAAAGAGATGAGAGCAGGAGGAGGCCAGTGTGTGTCTGTGTGCTCTGTATTGAGAGCCTGGGTGGGTGGCAGTTGCATTCAGAGCATCTGCATATGAAGTTATGTTTGTGGAGGCCAGGCCACAGTTGAGGGGAAAGGGTGTGGGCGGGGTTGGCTTTGTGGCTGATTGCAGAAATAATTTAACATGTTGTAGAAAAGAGCTTAAAGAAAAATTTTTAATCTGGATATTAAGAACATTATATGTTCAAGTTAAGGGGGTCAAAGCCATGGCTGCTCTTGGCAGGAAATCCATAGAAATTAGAAACAGGATTTTGATGATGAAGATGAGACAGGGAGAGAGAGGGAGGGTGAGCGAGTGAGAGGGCAGTTAATGTGTGTGCTTGTTGCACCACTATTATATATACACAGTTGCACCAATTCGTGGAATTTTCTAATTACTTTGTGACTTCAAATCATTTCTAAATCATCCCATGTTATAATACAATAAGCAGATTTAACAGAGGAGAGGAGGAGAGACAGAAGGAGAAAGGGCAGCTGTGGGAGAGGAGATAGGAGCTAAGAGGGATTGTTTCCACAACATCCACTGGTGGGTAGAATTTAAAGATGTTTTTGTGTTGTGAACACACAGACTAATAATAATAATGATAATAAAAAGGAGGGGAGAAACTAGAAGCAAAGGGAAGAAGGGGGGAGAGGTTCAATTTTGAAAACACTAGTACTGATGCATATTTATAACTGTGCATCATAAATGCACTTTATGATGAGGCAAATAATTCGCACAGCGCATCACAGACATCACTTTAACAATATTCTATAACCAGAATTAAAGACCGCCTTGTTTGCCATTTCCTATTTCACAACAACCCTTCCAACAATAGCACCCCTCTGTCCTCCCCACCTGCTTCCCCCAAGCCCGTCTATCTCCTCCACCAATGAATGCTGGCCTCAGGAAGGCCCTATACTTGGTTACACACTGGCCCCTATTGGCAGTTTCTCAACTAGGACAGATCTGGGTGATGCATGCTAATGGCTACAATTGTATGTTTAGAAATGGTCAAGCTGCTTCCATTTTTCCCGCATAATGTGTTGTTTTTCATTGACGGTTGTTCAAAATTTGTGCTCTTGTAAAAATTGTTTTTTATTTATTTGTATAGTTATGTATGTATGTATGTATGTATGTATGTATGTATGTATGTATGTATGTATGTATGTATGTATGTATGTGTGTATGT